>CM021107.1:203865750-204050701 GCA_007115665.2 Sequoiadendron giganteum
GAGAAAGAGAGGTGAGATAAATTGAAGCAGAAAGGGAAGGAGAGAGAGAGGGAGATAGAGAAAATTAGAGAGGGAGGGAGGGAAGGGGAGAGAAGTGAGATAGAGAGAACTAGAGAGGGAAGGAGAGAGAGAATGACAAGCTAGAGAGTAGAGAGGGGAGGAGAGAGTGATGGAAGCAAAGAGAGAGAGAAAGAGAGGAGAGGGAGGTATAGGTAGGTGTAGAGAGTAGAGAGAGATATATCGAGATTAAAGGAAAGGGATGAGAGATAGAAAAATGTAGAGAGGGAAGGAGGGAGGGAGATAGATATTGGAGAGGGAAGGAGAGAGAGATGGGCATGTAGAGACATAGTTCTTGAGCTCAAGGAAGATATTGTTAGATAAAGGGATGGAGATAGTGAGAGAGAGAGAGGTCTAGAGAATAAGAGATGAAAATGAGTGAGATAGATGAAATTTGACCTCCTGAGTACTAAAATTTGACCTCTTGATTACTGAAATTTGACATGCTGATTACTGAAATTTGACTAAGTTTAAAATTTTTAAGATCTTCCAAAAACTAGAATTTGCATTATAACTCTTAGAGATTTGAAACCACTAAAGCGAAAATCTAGTTCTGTG
Source organism: Sequoiadendron giganteum (assembly GCA_007115665.2). NCBI lineage: Eukaryota > Viridiplantae > Streptophyta > Pinopsida > Cupressales > Cupressaceae > Sequoiadendron > Sequoiadendron giganteum. The sequence continues at coordinate 203,866,366 of CM021107.1, forward strand.
CAAAGTAGGCCATTCTACGCTCGCCAAAAGGCCTGCTTTAGACATGTTAATTAACAGGATTTGCTAAATTTTCTCATATTTTTGACCATGCTCCCCATCTCATTTGCCTATCTTTCAATGCAAGTTTATAAAAAAAATCGTGATAGCGTTAAACTCTATCTCAGCTATCTAAATATATAATTATTTTTTCATTTTGATTTAGTTAAGGTTTTGATCCATGGCTTCTATTGTAAATGCCTTCGTTTTTGGTCAAAAACCAACATGTGTTAGGTTTAGGATAGATTTTTACACGTTCATCAGAATGTGAAACAAATTACATTTTTTAAACTAGACTCCATTCTACACATGATGAAAAAAAAAAACAATTTTCGATTAGTTTGCAAAAAATTTGGGGGGGAGCACACTCAAATTTCAGCTTTTCAGGATGTGTCGACTTTGAAAATTCATAAAATATTATATATTCATTAAAAAAATTATCCGAAAGAAGGAGGATAAACTACATGGTGTTAGCTAATTTCTCACTATTGGAATTTTTGAAATTCTAAAAAAAAGTTAACCAAAAAGGGGGGAGCCCTCAGGCGCTATGCTATTTTTTTTGATAAAAACAAGACCTGTTTTGGGCCCCCCCCTTTTTGAGACCCTTAATCTTCATTAATTTCAAAAAATAATAGTAGCTTAGAAACTAAATTTGGAGCACTTCAACTTTTGTTCTTGCCGCATCTTGAAATTTTGAGTGTAACTATCTTCATTTTCTCATGCAAATCAGATTTTCTTGATTTCAGAAAAAAAAAAAGTGGCATCTTAAAAGCCAAAATTGTGTCACAGATTGGTGCACTTACCCTAAACTACTTCCAAAGGTTACCCAATCTTACCTCTTACGGGCTCTGGCCCCTAACGAAAGCCACTCTTCTACTTGACAACACACACACACCATCCAATCACCAAGGGTACAAAAGTGCAAAAAGCAAGATAACACAACCACTCCTTTCTCAGGAGGCGACATAAGATAAAACCCTCTCCAAACACTAGAGGTAACAAAAATAACAAAACCACTCCTTACAAGGAGGCACAAATCACATAATCCACTCCTTCCACAAGAGGCACGAAACATCCCCATTCGTGGAAACCGGGTAATAACAAAGACATAACTTCATGCACTACCCAAGGGAATTAACAAACGGTCGACATCACAAAAAGACAACCCCCAACCTATAGGGTCCTCTGGAAAACTTACAGATTAAGACACTTAACCCATTTCCCCAAACATGAACATAGAGGAAATAATCACATAAAGCAATTGCGAGGAAATAAACTAATTTGGATATATTAAATCCATTTCCTTGAATAACATTCAGTAATTTATTTCTCAATCAAAATTATTGAATAACGTCTCTTTCAGACAAAGATGGAATTTAAACTCATTACTTAGTTCCCTATATTCTTTTTAATTAATACTTAAATAAACATTCACTTATACGATTCAGAACCTATCATTTTAAAATATCTATTTTTCCTTGCAAAACAAATCATTTTAAAATCCCATAATCTCGCTATAATACACACTACTTAAAAATCCAATATTTATCTTTTCAAATATATTATCTTAGAATTAACCCCATAATTCTACTATTGATGCATATAAATTTAAATTTTCCCAATTGCATTAAAAAGAATGATGTTAATCAAATCAACAATTTAATGTATATATATATATAAAATAATATGCATATATATACATATAATATATACCATCATATTATATATACACATATATATATATATTATTTATATTATATATGTGTATTAATATATTAATATTATATAAATATAAAATTATGTAAATATAATATTGCATATTAAAATATATATTTTTTTTTTATAAAAATGAATTAAAATGGAGAAAGTCATGGTTCTAGGGACGTGTGTCAATTGAGTGGGCCACGTGTCGGTTGACTGGGCGGATGCATCCACAGTCGAGCCACACAGTGGGTGCGGCTGTGTAAACATAGTCGGCCCACTATGGGTGTCGACTTTGTATGCACAGCCGATCCACAAGGGTGGATGGGGGAGTCTACACTGGGTGCGGCTCCCTCCCCACACACCTCCCATGGGGGCACAGTGGGGAGGTGAGCCCCTAGCGCCACCTCCCACAAATTTTTATTTTAATTTTCTTTAAGAAAAAAAAACAGCAGTTCCAGATCCGTAATTTGGTCTCGGAATGCAAAAATTTCCCAAATTTTTGGTAGCATAACCCTACCATTCAAAAATTATAAAAAATATATGTATATATATATATATTACATTTTCATAAACTGAATTTACAAAATAATTGAGAAACCAAAGTAGAGACAACCATTTACAATCATGAATCTCATTTTTTTCTTTTGAAACAATTCATTGTTAAACAGAGGTTTTTCTTCCCAATTGAAAACAAGAATCCAACAGGGTTTGTTTTGCAATCACACAACGGATTTCAAATGCTTTTCCACATGATTTCAAAAACATCATATATAATTTAAAATCTCAAAAGCAACCAATTTTAAAGACATGAACCTGATTTCTTTGAATGTGTGAGGAGATCCAGATGATGCTCAACTTCCAACTTGAGTTCCACAAATTTTCACAACTTCAATCCAAAACCCACAAAAGAATGCAACAATTCTTCCTCTCCTCTATTCTCCAATTTTCATACTTGTTGAGAACCTAGACTTGTGCAAAATTCCAAAATAATAAATAAATTTCAAACAAATATCATGCAACAACCCTCATTAATTTTCAAAAACAGAATAACAAAATATCTCAAAATATCTCAATTTTCAATTTTGAATTGAAATTTTCTAAAAATGCAATTTAAAACCTTTTCTTTAATTTTCAATTTCACATAATGAAATCCATAAATTTCAAACTGAATAATTTATCTAATTTCAACACAATCAATTTAATTAATTAATAAAATAAATCTAATCCATGATTAAATTATTTATTAATAAATAAAATAAATTACGTTACTAACATAATACTAGATCAATTTCAATTCACAAGTTAAATGCATAAAGGCATTTAATTACCCTTTTCAACTTGCAATTAAATAATCGAAGAGAGTGAACAATATAAAATAATTAACCCAACTAAGACTCGACGACACACTATGACTAGGGTGATGACCTAGCATGGAAAACCTAGCTACTATCTCCCAATCGAATACTGTTGGGCAATGGACACACTCAAACCTGTGAAACCAGGTGGAGTCAATGTCCTATACCTATAAACTTGCGAACAAAGAGTATATCCACATGCATATATATGTCATAATTAAAACATGCCGTGAAGAGGAAATCACAGAATCGCAGGGCAGTCGCAAGCGAGTGGTGCAATCTTGTCCCCTTCACCAATATAGTGTTACAAACTGACGAGTCTATGATCAATAATTTAATCAAAAGCATAAAACATCATTAATTCAAATATCTTCTATGCTAATCCAAAGCATGTCATAATGATAACATCATGATCAAATACCATCACATCAAAATACCACATTCACATCACTTTACAGATACCAATCTAATAGTAACCGAGTACCATAGTCAAGGTACTAATAGAAAATAAGAAATAACCAAACAGAACATTGTTCGATCAAAAGAGAAAAACAGAGGGGTCTTACATTTTATTTCACTATTTTCTTTTCAGGGAGGTCACCAACACAACATAACCTGGTAATAGCTTCAATTGCTTCCTTCGTAATTGGGTAGGGTTATCCAAAATGATGTTTCTATCCTTGAATTTACTTAATAGGAACAAGATGGATTCTCTATTTGTGAACCAAGGAAATTCTCCCCATAAATCCATGCCTAAGGTTTTTATGTTCTACAAGTCATGTTTATTTAACCCTAGTTCCATTTCCTTTATTTTTCGATGATCAAATTCTTCCAATTCAACTCCCTTTAGCCTTAGAAGAATATTTCCAATCAGTCCTCTGTTAATAGATTCCTCTGAGATTGCTCTAAGATTGCTCCAACTAGTTCTTCAAATTCTTCAAATACTTAGGTAGTCAACAATGAATTATGAATTTTTCTTTATACACCATCACACTTCCCTAATTCTCATTAAATGAAATAAGCTTCAAAAAGTTGATAAAAACCCTTCTTCACTACACTGAGAAACCCTAATTTTATTTGCAAATGAACATGCTTGCACTTTTTCTTCTGATTTCTTTTGCATAATCTCTGCCCATTCATTCCTTACAACATATCCTCATTGCAACATCTAACATGCCATTTTTCCAAGGGGGTTCAAATATTTTTTTGTTAAAGCTCCGCTTAGGACCAAGCTAGGTGTAATTCGTAGAGGAATCATCTGCACCAAATGAGGGCACAAACACAGCTGTCATCTCTAGTTCTTCTTTCTTCTTCTTCCATATCTTGTTCGTTTCTTGCTTAATATCATCTTTGTCAATCTTTTTCATAGGTTCATTCTCCTTTACTAGAGTAGACCGCTTCCCCTTTTTACTTCTGCAAACTCTTGAAATATGTCTCAATTCATTACAATTGTAACTAACAACATTTCATCGATTTGTTTGACCTTCATTAAACCTTGGTCTACATTGATTTTCTTTGTATCCAAACTTGTTACATGTATAGTAGTAGCCATCAAAATATTGATTCATTCTACCTTCATTAAAATAATTCATCATTTGAGTTCTACATTCACTATCTCTATGTCCCATTTTCTTGCATGCATAACATTGTGTAGGGAAAGAACCAAAAAACAGATTCATCCTACTCCCACACTCAATTTCCTTATGACCAAATTATTACATGAAAATGATGCAGAGGTGGGGTGCTACTCTCCTTTACTATGTCAATACAATGGTTTATACACAATCTCAGAGGCCAATCACTCAAGGTTCTCCATTTAGCAACTTACACATCAATCTACCCTTGTAGCACTCCAAAACCAGTTTAGGCCGATTTTCACTCAATCTTACCAAAACACATAACAATTAAGATATGGATTAAGATACCCTTTTTAGGGCTACACAACATACCCAAGAATCAAGGGTCACTATTTTGGACCAATATGGACTTCCAACACACCTACCTCATTCTAGGCTTCACAATTAGGCATATTTTCCAAAGGAACTACCCTTCCAACAATAAATACTCACACAAACACCTTGGAAAGTATTAGGTAATGGTTCAAAACCTCAAATTTTGATAATGGCTTGCATCTATAGGGACTCTAACCCTCTACTCCAAGAAACCCTCTCAAGCACTCCCAAAAATAAGGGTTTTAAAGGTTTTCATGACTCCAAGGCTTAACCAGTATCAAGGACCCCTCAAACACTCTACAAAACACCTAAAAAAACTCAAAAAACCCTCACATGCCCAATACATTCATTGGTTTCTAGATTCACCCCTTAGGTTTCTCATTTTCATTGTGGAAACACCCTTGATCAGCACTAAAACTTCACACCATTGCAAAGTTCCCTCATCCTCCAAAGTATTCACACACATAACTTAGCATGGTACAAGCCAATCCACCAAGCCACAAGGTCAGAATAGTAGGTGGATTGGCTAATAGGTCATAGTGATGCCCTCAAAGCCCCCAACATAGGAAATAGAGCAGTCTATGGGTTTGCTGATCCCACACTCCCAACGATGAACTTAAGACCCCAAAACAAATGCAAAGGCAAGAAAACACATATGTTAACAATTATCCACAATCTCAATACATTTCAAACCCGTACGAGCTTGTGCCAAGGAAGAAACTCGTGAAAAACCAATAAAGACTAGTGATCGGCATTGGCAAAGTTGTATTTTCTTATTAGCAACTGAACAACAACCTTATCCTCAAGAGATTACATGAATATATTGATTCCAAATTCAAACTATCTCCTACAACCAGCCAATTGCCCTATAACAAAAATTTGAACCACTAATGACTATTGGGGGTCAAGATTATACCTTTTACATAATTGATTAATCAACATCAATACATGTTTTGCAATTTTTTCTCTTTTTGACCCCATACTCACCCAACCTATTAAAAATGGTCCAATGAGACCTTATTTACTTAAGAAACATGACTTAAAGTCATCCACTATCTACTTAGAATCCCTTGTCAACATGACACACATGGACAACTTGTTACAATGCAACCTATTTCTTCATATTTTACAACTTCCTCATTGCATACAATTTAAAAACCTTCAAATTCATTATTGAACCTTCAAGGTCCATCTCTTTGTCTCTACCAGGTATAGGTGCCCCTACACCATACACCCCCCCATAGAGAAACTCTTGTCCCAAGAGTGAAAATCTCGTTCTTTATTTCCACAATGTTTCTTCATGCATAACCAGACCTGCAACTTGCCTTTGTCTCACTCCTAGATCAAAGGTTGACATCCTCCTATCCCTTACACCTGCAAACAAACAATGGTTAGTAACACACTATTCCAACTCCTTCATTGCTTCCTCTCCACACTTGCATCCATCCAACTATGCGTGTATACTATGTCCTCTTGTCACTGTCATCAAACCTTGTACACTATCATTGCCAAGTATCACTATCTTATCAAACACACAAGCCCCAACAATTGCAAAGTTCAAATGCTTGTAGCCATTGCTCATGCTGATAGGACACACAATGGTCCCCACAGTAATCTCAATCTCCTTTGAAAACATTCCACATTTTTTTCCATGCTTATACCCTATCCTACTATCCTTCTCTTTGGTTGTATCAGACCTAGATATGAAACCATCACTCACTCCTCGTAAGACCAAACTCCTTACTATCTTCTCACTATTCCCCTTGACCAAATCAGACCTAGGCATGAGTGCCTTCCCTGCCTCTTGAAAAAAAAAGCTTCCTACTATCTTAACACCATTAATAGGTGTTCTCCTCACTATCACAACTCCACCAACCTTCTCTATACCTACAACCACATCACTCCTATTGTCCTCAAGTCTTACAGGCTCCTTCTTTCCAAACAACACTACTTTAGACTTACCCTTATCCCTGAAACTTGTCTTCAAGGGAAGCAACTTAAAAGTTTTTTCCTCCTTCTTGAAGGTGTATGTGTTCTCCCAGCCATCATATATGGACCTTCTATCAAATTTCCAAGGCCTCCCTAAGAGCACATGACAACAATCCATTGGCAAAATATCACATAGGAACCTATCCTTATACTCTCCAATCTGAAAATCAAAATATGCTTGCTCTTTTACCACCAAATTTTGATTATCATTGACCCAAGAAACTCTATAAGGTGCTTCATGAGGTAATTTTTCCAAACTGAACTTATCCACCATCTCCCTAGACACTAAATTATCTTGAGAACTAGAATCAATGACAACTTGGCACACTTTACCTTTTCTTTTGCATGTAGTTCTGAATAGGCTCCTTCTTTGATTGAAATCTTCCTCCTTGGATGCTTGCAACATAGTTCTTCCTATCATGAGTGCCTCTCCTTCTTCTGATGTAAAGTTCACTACAAGTGAAGTCACACTCTCTTCATCTTCATGCACAAGTTGGTTCCTCCTTTCTCCACCATGAGAGCTTGAGCCTTGCTTTTCAGGGCACTTAAAGGCTAGATGTCCAGGCTAGTTGCAAGTGTAGCATCTTCCTAAGAACTGATAGGAACCTTTTCCTCCACTAAATCAGCCTCCTTAACCTCTCCATCCACCTCTTGAATCAGACTATTCTTGGTCCTTCTTGTCATCTCCTTGACTCTCATTGTTTGTCTTTGAACTAGGATTGAATCCCCTTCCCCTAGAGGTGTTACCTCTTCCTCTTGTTGCCTTCTCTTGTCTCCTTTTTAGTTTTTCTTTTGTCCTCATTGCCATTTGAAAGCATTGCTCTACTAATTTTGGTGCCATCAAGCTAATTTCATCTTGAATGTTGAATCTTAAACCATTCAAGTACCTAGAAGTCATTTCTTCCTCATCTTCTTCATGTTTATCCCTTATACTTAACCTATAAAACTCTTTAGTATATGTTTGTACATCTAACTCCTTTTTTCTAAGATTCTACAATTTATTAAATAGTTGAATATTGTAATTAAAAGGAAGAAATTTACCTTTTATCTTTGCTTTCATCTTCTCCCAAGAAATGATTTTTCTTTTTCCCTTTCTCTCCCTATCTTTTTGCACAAAATTCCACCACACCAAAGCATGTACTTTCAGTTTTGTTTTTGCTCTCTTCACCTTATGTCCTTCATCAACATCTTCACTATCAAAGTAGTTCTCCAAAGCCCCTATCCAATCCAAGAGCTCTTCACTATCAATATTTCCTCCATACATAGGAACATCCATTTTTCCATGTCCATCCTTCTTCACAGCTTTTAGAAGCTTCATTATTCTCACATCATCTGGATCCATCTCCTCTTCTTCACCATAGGTCTCTTCCTCTTCAAACTCACTTTCCTCCAAAAGGGTCCTGCCCTTAGCCTTTATTGTAGCTATCTCCCATTTCAATTTATCTATATCCTTCTCATGATTATCAAGTTTCCTTGCAACAACATTGTTTTTAAGAGTCATTTTGTTCCCTCCAACTACCTTCTTCCTGTTCATGAATTTTGAACCTTGATCTTCACAAAGACCTACTCCCTCGCTCTGATACCACTATGATGTAGAGGTGGGGTGATAATATCCTTTCCTATGTCAATACAATGGTTTCAACACAATCTTAGAGGCCAATCACTTAAGGTTATCCATTTAGCAACTTACACATCAATCTACCCTTGTAGCACTCCAAAACCAGTTTAGGCCAATTTTCACTCAATCTTACCAAAACACCTAACAATTAAGATGTGGATTAAGATACCCTTTTTATGGTTACACAACATAACCAAGAATCAAGGGTCACTATTTTGGACCAATATGGACTTCCAACACACCTACCTCATTCTAGGCTTCACAATTAAGTCTATTTTCCAAAGGAAATACCCTTCCAACAATGAATACTCACCCAAAATCATTGGAAAGTCTTAGGTAATGGTTCCAAACCTTAGATTTTGATATTGGCTTGCATCTATAGGGAATCTAACCCTCTGCTCCAAGAAACCCTCTCAAGCACTCCCAAAAACAAGGGTTTTAATGGTTTTCATGACTCCAAGTCTTAACCAATCTTAAGGACCCCTCAAACACTCTACAAAACACTTGAAAAAACTCAAAAAACCCTCACTTGCCCAATACATTCACTGGTTTCCAGATTCACCCCTTAGGTTTCTCATTTTCATGGTGGAAACACCACTGATCAACACTAAAACTTCACACCATTACAAAGTTCCCTCATTCCCTCATCCTCCAAAGTATTCACACACCTAACTATGCATGGTACAAGCCAATCCACCAAGCCACAGGGTCATCATAGTAGGTGGATTGGCCAATAGGTCATAGTGATGCCCTCAAAGCCCCCAACACAAAAAATAGAGCAATATTTGGGTTTGCTGATCCCACACTCCCAACGATGAACTTAAGACCCCAAAACAAATGCAAAGGAAAGAAAACACATATGTTAAAAATTATCCACAATCTCAATACATTTCAGACCTATATGTGCTTGTGCCAAGGAAGAAACTCATGAAAAACCAATAAAGACCAGTGATCAACATTTGAAAAGTTGTATTTTCTTATTAGGAACTGAACAAAAGCCTTCTCCTTAGGAGATTACATGAATATATATTGATTCCAACTTCAAACTATCTCCTACAACTGGACAACTACCCTATAACAAAAGTTTGAACCACTAATGACCATTGGGGATCAAGATTGTACCTTTTACATAATTGATTAATCAACATCAATACATGTTTTGCAATGTTTTCTCTTTTTGACCCCATACTCACCCAACCTATTAAAAATGGTCCAATGAGACCTTATTTACTTAAGAAACATGACTTAAATCCATCCACTATCTACCAAGAATCCCTTGTCAACATGACACACATGGACAACTTGTTATAATGCAACCTATTTCTTCATATTTTGCAACTTCCTCGTTGCATACAATTTAAAAACCTTCAAATTCACTATTGAACCTTCAAGGTCCATCTCTCTTTCTCTGCCAAGTATAGGTGCCCTTGCACGAGAAAATAAAACACCATTAAAATATGGGAACCTTTGAGCGTTTGGTTGTCTGATAGGTGGTGTTCTTCTTGGATTGCTTTTTTTCTTCCTTTTATCTTGAATCTTTTGATTGTCCATTAGATTTGAGTTCTGTACATTCTTAGAGTTTTCACTAGTTTCATTTCCCAAGCCACTTTTTTCTTTAGAAGGTCTCTATCCTACAATCAATTCATCAAGCTTGGTGGAGCTTGTCTTCATATTATCTTCATAGAGTTTTTCTTTCTCCAGATCTACTTTCAGGATCATCACTTCTTGTTCAAGCCTTAAGCATACATTAGACTTACTTTGCACCACTTTATGCAAACACTCTTCAATTATCTTCTTTTCTTCCACTTGCACCTTTTATCCAATAATCTCCTCACTTGCTTGCTTCAATTTCTCACTAACTTGTCTATGTATTTCTTTGAATTTATTCAATTTCTATTTTTGTTTCTGGATGTATTCATTTGCCTCATCAAGATTTTATTTCAGATCTATGTTTTTATTTTTAGCCTTGTCAAGATCTTGAAGAGCAACCTAGAGCTCATCAAGATTTTATTTCAGATCTATGTTTTTATTTTTAGCCTTGTCAAGATCTTGAAGAGCAACCTAGAGCTCTTCTTTACCCATTTGTTCAAACTATGAGATCTTCCTCAAGCTGTTAGGCTTCCTCAGAGGAACTGGAGCTCTAATACCAATTGCTAAATATCAATATATTAAGAGAGGGTGAACCGGTATCTTCTTAAACTTATTGAACACACACCATCCAATTTCTCAATTGTATATAACAATAAAGATGAGAAAAATGTTAACAAAGCATGAAACCACACAACACATAAACACCATAATTTCTATGTGGAAAACCCAATGAGGGAAAAACCACGGTGAGGATTAACTCACTATATAAAGTAGTTCCAAAACTGGATACAAAATATTCTCATTGCTAGATAAGAGAGGATCACTACTAGATATATAAGATCACTATGTACAATTAGGAATCATTATTCAAACAAGGAGGCTCAGTGCCTATAAAATATTATAGTAACAAAATGGCTTACAACCAGAATATGAATTGGTAAGAGTGCACCTAACAAGTGCAGATTTAGTTCCTTTGATGCTCAAATAATTCACATGCCACCATACTAATCTTTGTTATTATTTGCATTCCCATTCAATCCACACACTCCACACATATCCTTCACTTTCCAAACTACCCAATATATATACAACTTATTCATATGCATCAATTAGGTTGACCTAATTAGATACAATCTTTATTTACAAAAATGCTAATGATCATCTTCAAGCATATAGAAAAATTCTTCAAAATTAATTCAACTATGTAGCACACTATATCATGTTGGATTGGACCAAACATAGGTCGCTCAAATATCTGCAACACAAACTAAACCATTATACCACCAACTATTTATTAGGTCGACCTTGAATATACCTAATAACAAAAATGCAACACTAGACCAATGCCAACACACCATATGATCATATGAGTACAAAATATTATATACTTACAAGCTTATAATATTCAAAAAAAAATTCCCAAATCCACGAACAATGATGAACACCAAATGGGAAATATGGACCAAAATACCAAGTCAAAAATATCGGAGGATGTAAACATGTTCTTCATATCAGTTCAGAATACTAGATCAACTTGACACCTTAATCAACATGGTGACATCAATGACAACACAAGGTCTAATTTTCTTTATTCTTTCAACAAACCAAACAATATCAACTTTTTGTGCAATTGCTAAATTCTTACAAAATGAGACCATTATTAAGAAAACTAAACATTCATGTCACTAGAAAGTCAAAAAAAATATAGTATTATTGTAAAATATATTTCTAATGCTCTAAATTCTATTGGAAAGACTAGTAAGGAAAAAAATAAAAGAGTTGATCGTAGGGTGATCACAACCTCACTAGTAATCCATTATTTGAGAAAGGATCATTTAATGATACAAACTTGAATTGATTTAAATCTAAATCATAAAACATTGAGTAGAGCACTCTCAAGAAGAGCAAGAATTGGTTGTCCTCTTCAAAATGATATGTGGACTGTTAGTGCGAGGCTTCCACATTTTGATAAGAAGTTAATCGATAATGTAAAGAAGAAAATTGAACAATCTTGATACTCTTAATCAAGAGTATCATTTAATGTAAAGGATTTTTTAAATATAAGAATTTGTAATCGAGATCATACACCACATCCTAAACATTTCTTGGAATGTAGCCAAACATTATTATACAAAAAAAATTGTGAAGCAAATCCAAATTTACAAATCTCACAAAGAGATTTTGATTCTTGCAAACTATTTTATTGTGTACCTACTAATATTTATAATACATGTTATTATAAATACCATATCACGATTAGATCAAAATTGGAAGTGTCAGTACCCATTACAAAACAACCATAGAGGTAAATGTGGAACTCACAAGTAGTGAGAAATCCAAAAAAGTAAAAAAACTAAAGCTTAAACAATTCGAATAGTAATAAAATAACCAAAAAAAATTCACAAGCTAGGACCAGCACAAAACCATAGAACACCTATAGCTCTCCCAACAACTTAAGACCAATGATCAAATTCCATTCCTGAGATATGAACTAGAGCTTCCTTTTGAAATTCACGGGCCCCTATTGAATGGCTTGGGTATTCATGATGACATCACGAGCAAAGGTGTCCACCTTTTTTCCCTTGTTCTTCTACATATCACCATCTTCCCCACCATCTAGAACCCACTTCCCTTATCAACTCCTTAACTCATCCTATAAAACCTGAAGAGTGAGGGGTTCTTCATGGTTTCTTTTCTATAATTAGTGATGACTCTGAGGCATTGGATAGTATTTTCCTAGTTCTATTGGATGATATCAATCTCTTTCAGTAAATTCTTCCTTTCTTCTTCAGTGCCAATGATGGCCCATAAATCTTCTAGCTCATTTTCCCACCTCCCCCACTTCTTGAAAGACGACCAAATAAGAATTCATGTTCCAATGCTCCTTGTTCTCCACCTCCCCAGGCCATAGGACCTATTTCTCCAGAACCTTTCCTTCCAAAATTTGAATTCTTTCTTTAGCTATGACGACCTAACTCAATAACTAGTTCATGATATCCTTTTGAATGTTAATTGTCTCCAAGATTTCATTTTTTTTTTCTAGGGGGTTAGAAAGGGTACAAGCCAATTTATACTTAGCTTTGATTTCCTCTAGATTGATGCATAGGTTGGTAGAATTTTGTGGGCTAGGGTTAGAAATGGGGGGATGTTGGGAACATCTAAGATATTCTCACAAGCCAAAGAGTGCACATGAGAGTTGGTTAGGGTTGGATTCCATGACTCATCATTATTTGAGCTACAGACTCCATCATCATAGAAGTAGAAATAGGTGTGGTCTCTAATAGATAGGAGCATTAGATAGGGATTGGGGAGGGGGTTTATCATTCATAGGGGCTTTACTCTGGGCTTGGGTGCTACAATGAATGGCAAGAGGGTTTTCATTAATAGTAATAGAGGGGCTAGGGTCCATAAGGGGATTGGTGGGGTCATGGATGGTCAAATAATTCTTGCACATAGAGGTAGGGGAGGGAAGCAACACATAATGAAACTTGCTTAAATGATAAATAACAACTTAGTTTATGGGTAATTTCTTGCATTTAGACTAGAAAATTCTAACAAATTTCTTAAGAAAAGGCAAGAGCTAAAAGAGGAAATTCATCTTGACATTATACCTAAGATGATTAAGTATAGGGAAAAGATGGGTGTGCAAGTGGTGAAAATGCCCTTCAAGAGTGATATACCTCATAATAATTTCAACAATTATTCTCTAGATGCCAGGTAGGTCTGCATAGTTAAAGCTATTTTGCAACCTATTCACCCTCTCACCCTCTTTCAGGAACAATTTCATGTCTTCTTGGTAATGACTTTTCTATTTACGAGGAATAAAAATCCCTTCTAGGGATAGCCCCATGACCTTCGCAATAAGCTCAGTTGTTACCATGAAAGAGACCCCTCCAACAATAACAGTTTCATCCACCCAAGAATTGGTGAACTCCAAAGTAATCTTGGTGCTATTCCCCTATATCCCCTCCACATATGAAGCTGGCTTGCCTTGTTCCATAATGGCCCAAAACTCATTTTCTTGCTTCTATCCATCGTAGTTGGTAGGTTCATCCTAAACCAAATCCCCTCCCATCACTAAAATCACAAGTTTTAGAGTGAGGAAACACCAGTAGTAGAAATAGCTATACAAAAACCAGGGCCCTAAATAAATGTAAATATACATAAATTTATTAACAGGCTTAAGTTTCCATAATTGAAGAGCATGGAAACTATCAATACAAGTTGACATCGTATGTATCTTAATCTCATTTGGATAGTAATTTAGCATCATGTTGAATTAATTTGAGCATCTAGCTTGGGATATGGAGGATAATATCCTATTTTACTAAATTTAGAGTAAAAGCTCCAAGATTTGCTAAGTCATCAACAACTTTATTGTTGCTGCTATACACATGATTAACACTACAATTCCCAAGGGAAATCATGAGATTGTGATCTAAGGGCACGGGGTCTTGGAGAGTCCAGTAGGGAGAAGCTTTCCTATTCAACATAAGAATCATCTTCCTATAGTCCCCTTTGATAACCAAATTAGAGAACCCGACTTACGTGGCAATTTGAATGCCATGGAAGGCCGCTTCCACCTTAGTAAAGCTAAAATATTGGACCTCCAAGTTGACCACAAAGGCTATAATTATCTTCCCCTTTTGGTCATGGATAACCCCACCCCCATCCACTCGACCTTGGTTAGGTTTGGTCGATCCGTCAAAATTGAGCTTCAGCTAGCTACGCTCAGGGGGGGACCATTATAAATACCACATTGAGTTTTCAATGTATCATGGATTATTATGCTATATTCATTATACTATGCATACTAACAAATATTTTAGGAGTGTCATGCAATGCAACTTCCCAAGTCATCTAGGGACTTCTTAGATTCATTTTTATGTGTTAGAGGTGATGGTTAATTTTTTTTATAGAAATGATTATTTAAATGAAACGTGTTTGCAATGTGGTGGTTTATCGAAGTTTGTAACATGTTTTCATGAGGGAAGGAAACATAATTTTGCTAACAATATTGTTGAGAAAAAAATATTTGAGATAGTCAAATACACATTGAAGAGTGGAGGTGAAGGTTCTAGATGTGAGTTGGTTACAAGAGAGCTAAGTATTGCTGATTTTATTTTTGATTTTAAGAAAAATATTTTCTAAAAGTATGCAAGGCATATCCATCTAGGTTGTAGTGGTTGGATCAACAATTCAAGATGTGTAAGGAATCTTTATCGATTCTAGAACTATTAGATTCATGGCTGATTTTGCAGAAAATTACACATTGCAAGCATAAAAATAGGTATAATCACAATATTACAATTCTATTCAACAAAAAAAAAAAATTCCACATAACATAATTTTTCCCAAATGAGGATCTTGTGAAATAGATAGACTTGTATGATAGGATTGATTTTAAGGTAATAGTTACATGTATGCCATTGAATTATATAGGCCTTATTTGAAGATTGCATCAAACTCATATATCAAGTTTGGTGTGGGTCAAGGTTGATTGATATATATGATAATATCATGTGTTATTGATTTTGTGTGAACTATGCATTATGACTAGTGTGAATCAAGCCCATATGGTATACCTAGTTTTATTATTCATGCATCATGGTTAGCAACATTCATTGTTGTGAATTAAGATAATACAAATTGCATGTGGAAGCTCAAATAACATGCATGTCATGGATTTGTATTTGGTTTGTTTAATGGTTGTATCACACTCATATGGTGTGCATGTGTAGTTTTGTTTCATACATCATGGTTGAGTGATTTATTATTTTTTTATCGTGATTATTGTATATATTTCACATGAAAAATTAAATGAACATGTATCTTGTTGAGTTGCAAGGACTTTGTTTGAAGGTTGCATCAAATCCCTATGGTGTAAATAATGTTCTTGTTTATGTATGATGGTTGAAAGATATCAATTCTTATTCATGATGATTTTATATCTTTTACATGAAGGATCTAGTGACACAGTATTAATCTTGAAGGTTTTAATGGTATGAATGTCATTGAGTTGTAATTTTTTTTTCTTATGGTTGCATCACTCATATGGAACTTGTATAGAGTGTTTAACACCACTGAGTGACAATGATTTTATTAAGATGATTATATTACTTTTGAATGAACACTCTAATAACATATTTCATTAAGTTGCATGGGATTTGTTTGAAATTTTTAATTAATCGAAAGAATCAATGCCATAACGTTGTCATATGCTACTCTTTTCATTTGTATTTTCTTGTCTATGAGGCCACAATTCTTTGAGGCATTTTTTCAAATAGTTCTTCTCAACAAATACTATATAGTGCTTCTCATACCATTTTTCATTAATTTTAAATTTAAAAAAAAAAAATCAATTGCCCACTTCATTATAGGAGTTCATTAAGTTGCATGGGATTTGTTTGAAATTTTTAATTAATCAAAAGAATCAATGCCATAAAGTTGTCATATGTTGCTCTTTTCATTTGTATTTTCTTGTCTATGAGGCCACAATTCTTTGAGGCATTTTTTCAA
Organism: Sequoiadendron giganteum; assembly: GCA_007115665.2. Taxonomy (NCBI): domain Eukaryota; kingdom Viridiplantae; phylum Streptophyta; class Pinopsida; order Cupressales; family Cupressaceae; genus Sequoiadendron; species Sequoiadendron giganteum. Next base: position 203,883,129 of record CM021107.1, read on the forward strand.
ATAGTTCTTCTCAACAAATAGTATATAGTGCTTCTCATACCATTTTTCATTAATTTTAGCTTTTTTTGAAAAACATCAATTGCCCACTTCATTACAGGAGTTCAAAAAACAAAATAATGTCAAAGTAAATTCATTCAAAAGATATTTAAATCATGTGTATTCTCAAATTTAGTGTTCAACATTTAACATATGGAGGTAGTCAAATATTTGAAAACCCTTTTACTCATCCTCTTTATTAGTACCCCTATGAAACTTTTCCTATAGTCACATTGGTAGTCTTAGCTCAAGGCATTCTTATTATATTGTTAATGTCTACTAGGTTCTTTAATCAAGCTACAAACATGTCTAGTCATGATCCAGTATTTCAACTACTAGCTCTTGTAGATCATTTGAGGTTGCATTATACCGAGTGAAAGATAAAGAAGTTCCATACTAATAGAGGCTTAGGATTTGAGTGGTGAGCTATTACCAAAAGTGTGATCAACAAGCAATGTTTATGTATAATGAAAAAACAACTTTAGGTTGGCAATAAATGCAACCAATAAGAAAGGGAAACAAAAAAACAAAAAGAAAGTTGTTCTTTAATGTATCTTCACCATGGTAAAGTTGAAACTCTAGTGGCAGTTGAGAAGAAAAATCATGCTAAGTATGAAAGGAGTTAGAGACAAGGAAGAAGTCAAGTTTTACCACTGAAAACACCAACACAAAGTCACAATTTTCCAATGGTATTGTGAAGGGGAAAAAGGTGCTAATCTAAAATGCAAAATAAACTAGAATACAAGAGAAGCACAAAAACACCTAATGCCTCAAATGATTAGCCTAGTTGGATTCAAAACAAAGCAATATAAAAATGCACAATACGATTATACCTTGTCTTGAATCAATCCTTTGGTTGGCCCTTGATGTTGCTTTGATGTGTGATCCTTGATGGAAAAATGATGCAAAGTGATTAAAATGCAAATGAGGATGCAAATGGCTAAGATGGATGAATATTGAATGAGAAACATGATGTGATAAAAACCTATGGAGGCTCAAATCACTCAAGATCATAAGTTGGCTAAGAATGCATAAAGATTTTATAACTTAGAAGATGCAAGATTCTTTAATGAAGGAAAAGAGGGGTTATTTATAGAAGAAGTTGAATTCTCTAGAGAATTCAATGGTCAAGATTGAGCCACCATGGCCAAGATGGAGGGCTATGGTCAGTTGAGGACTCACAAGCCCTCACATCTTTACATGTGGTGGGTGAAGTGTCCAAAAGGAGAAGGTGAGATGGCAAAGGTAAAAATGACATGGAAAAGGCCATGTGGTCCCAAGGTACTTGCAAGTAGCTTGGCATGTGACTGATGTGACCTCTCAATGATCACATGGGGAAGGGGAAAACTTTGGAGGAATAAAAGTGAATTTTTAATTCACTTTTTGGAAGAAACCAAAGGGTAAGACAAGATTCCTTCTAGAAGGTGTCTTTGTCCCATGGGTACGATGTGACATATGAGATGTCATGGGAAAGACAAATGCATGGGGGGAATAAGTGTGAATTTTTAATTCACATAGGGAAGAGGTCAACCCAAAAAAGGTATGTACTGAGAAGGTTGACTTAAGGACATGTTAAAAGGGGTAAGTGATTAGGATTAGGATTGTGCAAACAGATGATTAGATTAATTAATGATGATTAGAGGCAAGTGGCAAGTTATGGAGGATGTGACATTAATCCTAATTAAGGATATGCACATCTTAATGAAGGATTAATTAAATTAACCGAAATTAATGAAAAGGTTATGGAGGATGTGACAAGGAGAGAGAAAGAGTGAATTAAAAATTGAAAAGGATAATTGACTAAATTAAATAAATTGATTTCTTTTATTTAATTTAGAGAGAAAATTGTCTAATGTATAAATTATTTAATTGATTAAATTAAATACCTTAGGGACGTTAGGGAAAAGGGACAATATTAATTAAATGCGTCATTTGATTAATATAGATGGATTAGATGAATAAATGATGGGATTATGACCATATGAAAGTGGTCAAATTTAGGTGTCTATAGGTATCATCGACAAGGAAATGGTCACATAGACAAGTGAACATGTCTAAAAAATGTGGTAGCATAGAAAAGGAAGTGAATTGTTTGAAAAAGTGTCTCAAAGAGATTTGGTCTCATGGTTATGTAATGCCATGTTTGAAAATTTGTATTTTATCACCATCTAGTTATTAGTTATGCAGTGTGAAGTAATTCTTTGAGTTTGAAAGATGTGAAATGCAATGTAATCAAGGATATGAATAAAATCTATAAAAAATTCTTACTAATTTTTTAAGGAAATGCAATGTAATATTGCTTACTAATATGCTTCGATAGATTTTTTCCAGGCATCATAGCTTGTTTGAAAGCACCTATTTTAGGATTTTGGCCATAACAAAAAGGAAATAAACTATTTGATAAAATTCTTTGATAGACATGTATGAAAAATGTGGTAAAATAGAAGAGGTAGTGAATTGTTTAAAAAATGCCTCGGGTGATCCCACAAAGCTGGTTTACAATTTCTAGGAGATTCTATTTTTTGCTAAAATCACATATTTTTAGAAAATATAATGATTTAAGACTTAAAAGTTTCCATTGTAAGGATTCCAATTGAAGAGGGTTTGATCAAACCACCTTTGATCAAACCCCACTAGTTTTAAACCATACTTACAATGGAGTCTCCTTTACACCTATCGAAATGATGATAAAAAATCTCTTTTGATTTACCTTTTGGTGGATCAAATGAATTCATTTAAAATTTATTTTAAATGATCATGGTAGTCCTCAGATCGAGCTATCCAATGAATATAATTTTAATATGTTTTATTTTAATTATGTATTTGTTTTTTTAGTTTTATTAAACATAGGTTTTTCATCAAAAATCAAGCTCTTTATTTTGCACATGTGTAAAAATAGCAGATTATCAAAAAAAATTTGAAAAATATGAGTGCACTAGATATTGAAGTCCTTGATCCAACAAAAAAATAAATATTCGATATATACAAAAAACGTTACATGTTATACAGTTGCGCTATGTTTGAATTGTAATTGTTTTGACTTCAAAACTTGATTAAAAAAAACATATTCAATAAAAAACTATCTAACCAAGTGGAATCACTAGATATCAGAGTTAGAAATATAAATTCAAAAGAATTAGAATTTTATCCTTCATTGAAAAAAAATTATGCATTATACAATGTGTGTCACTTTTCAAAAATGTTGTTTTCTAAAAAAAACAGTTTTCATGGGAGATGGAAAAAGAAGTGCAATCTGATTCCAAAAATTTAGAAAAAAAGATTTTTAGAATCTACATACAAAATTTGTCGAGACTCTAGTTTGCATCATCTTCAAATTCCTCACAGTTTGGCTGCTATAGGTGCCCGAATGTGAAGATTTAGTTAAAAAAATAATTTCAGTGTCCAGTTTGGCCAAAAATTGTAAACCATTATTGTGGGATCACCCCCTCAAAGAAATGTGGTCTCGTGGAATGTAATGTATGTGAACCTTAATATGAATGAACTCTAACATAGATGATTACAAATTGTAATCCATAAGTTCTATTAAAATACAATTTCATTAGTTTATAACATGTTATTGATCATAACTTTAAACCATTCTAAAATAATCATATATTCAAATTTGAAATTTCAAAGTAGAAAGATATGCATACAAGGAACAAATTAGATAGAATATCAATTCTTATATATCAAATATAGAATAATTATGTTTGTCCATATACAAATTTGGCATATATTCCATCTTAAGATCTATCAATCCCTAAATGAATCAATCTCTATCAAATCCTAATCCTTTGCTAGATCATCAAAATTGATCATCCTCGAAGAACTTAGTGGCTCTGAAGTTTCCTACACAATAACAATTCAAACCACAAACTAGATTAATTATGTGAATGGTTGACAAGATAGACTGCTAAATAAAAACATATATACTATAATTTATAAATAATCAATTTAATAGATCAAAATCATTATATTGAACTATATTATAGATAAAATGAAATTTTTGTTTACTTCAAGTATTTGTGTTTTTTCTATAAGATGTTATACATATGATTGTCCCTTAAGACAATCAAAAGTCCTCATATGATGAAATGGTCCCAGATTTGTCGCCTTGCTGAATTGAGTAGAGGACTATAGTAGGTGAAATAAAATTAATAAAAATTAATACATAATTGTTGAAAAATAATCATATTTACTAAACATATATCTATTTCTATATAAATGTATATATATACGATATAAAATAAGCACATATATGTTGTGATGCTTGTAAACTTCTTGTAGACGGGCTAATGATAGAGAACCAACTAACATAGTTTCCTATATAAAAATGACAAGAATGTAACATAATTTAAATGCACATGTACATATAATCATAATGAGAATATAATAAATATATATACCTATTGTGATGCTTCTTCCAATGTGTCAGCAACCATCAACATGGCTATAAAAGTACTAGGTTGCTACATAAAAAGACAAGAATACATTAGAATATCAATCTATGTGCACTGCCAACCTGATACACAAAATACTACCAACCCATTGTTCCATCACTGGAACATGAAAGAATGTCCCATCGATAAGCCAAGTCCTCAAAAATTCATACAATTGCTTCCATCATCAAATATGTGCTTTGGAGAAGACCCTTCTTTCCTATTGAAAGATCAAGTGATCATAAATTTTGAAGGATGGAACCATTTAGGTGTATGCAATATTATCCTAAAAGTGTGATCAACCAATAATATGGACTTGTGAGGACCCCCTTTGATGAAATCCAAAGGACTGATTAGTATCGAAGGCTAGAATATCGGGTGATCAAGGAATCAGGTTAAAATTAGGTTCGGATCCCACAAGAAATTAGAGGCTAAAACATCAAATAATCCAACATTCTGATAATACAAAGCATTGGGCCCTTTCTATGAAACAAAGACTTTGACACAAAAAATCATCAGGGATAGGTCGATCGGGTGTCCCATATGCTACAAAACCTAAGCTAAGTTTTGATAATGAATTGAAACCCGACAAAAGGATACTCATGAGGTTTAAGAAAATAAATGGATAACAATAGGCTCCAATTGGGGATGAGGACTAGGTATGTGTAGGATCATGATGGGCCAAAAAGTGGCGATATGTAAGTGATATGATGGCCCATGTGGCTGACAATTTTTTTTTACCCAAAATTAATGAAATGAAAAGGGTTTTTAAAGGAGATTCTTTGATTTCCACCAATATAAATTATGCTTTACTTTGAATTTAATAAATAATTATTATTCATTTTCTATTTGCATTACAACTAAAGTCCTGATTGATAGGCTGATTGAAAATAATATATAGATTTCAAATGGTATCACATTTTTTGAATCCAAAACATGTGTCACATTCTATGCTTCATATACTATAGGATTAAAAAAGAAAAAAATGAATTTCATGAAGTTTTGACCAAGTTAAGGTGGTCAGACATACAAGTTTTTATGTTTTTTAAAAGTTGTAATAAAAAATTCATAATTAATTATTTACTTGGAAAAAAATTACAAAAAAATATGCATCACATCGAGACATGAGTCCTCTACTTATATTTAAAATCAAATAATAAAATATTATCATTTTATTGTGGTTAGGGTGGTTACACAGACACCTACTTCTTATTTTTTCCCTAAAATTTAACTATTACTCCATTGAGATTTCAAATTTTCACCTAATAGATATTTTGTTTTTTTAAATAAACCTAGTAGTTTAGAAACTACATTCAATTTTCTACAGATTATATTCTTACATATTTTTTAAATAATATAGATAACCTATTCAAAATTTTACATCAAGTTGCCTAACTCTGATTTTCTGAATTTTTATCGCCACTTAAGGGCCTATTTTTTCCATGATGATCCTACACATACCTGACTACAAAGGACTAAGCAAGGGACCCAAAATATCAAGCATGAACCAATGCTTAAATAAATTGGTCAATGGAGTAAAGCAACACAGAGGAAAAAGAGTTAGAGAAAGCTAGAACCAAAACAAAATAGGAAAGAAAACTACACTACCAGCACAACAAAAAACCCTAATATGTACATGACAAAAAGATCCTACCTCAAGTGGCTCCAGGATAATCATTCAAATCTATTCACAGGCTAGGAGAAGTAGATACCAGTGTGAAATAATGGTTGATTAATGAGGAACCCGCACACAACTAGTTGCCAACTTATGATCAAATTATAAGAATGGCATCATATAAAAATTATTTGGATATGATTTTCTGCTCAAAAATCCATTCTTTATTGTATGCTTCTTCAATTGGATGACTCATGTTAACGTTTCCCAACATATGATTACCAACATCTTCCTGTATAACCCCATCAGAATGCACTTGATTTGCAAGCAAGGAGAAACCAACCCCCAGATTGGGCAACCCACACTTAGATCATGAGACACAAATCTTTCTCTAGTTTTGTATGTGGAAGTGACCACATTGTTTAAAATTTTTGGGCCTGAACTTGTAGAATCATCCTTTTCTATGGAAGATAAATTAATATCCCAATGCATACATTAACAGGCATGCTAACATTAACAAAAAACTAACATATGCAACTTCCCCTTTCATTTTATCTTAGCCTACCTTAACTGCGCTTATTATATAGAAATTTCCTCCTACATTGCTAACTCTGCCAACCCTGGTATTGATTTTAATTGACTTTCATTATTGAAAGTACGTGTTTCTTGTGAATCATAACCTAGACTTGCTAGCAAATCTGCTAATCTGTTGCCTTCCCTATATATGTATGAGTTAGCAAAAAGTTATTAAAAGAATCTAATAGTGACCGAGGCTTTTCCAAAATATAATCGAGATTCCAGTTGTGAATTTTTCTTTCTTTGTAAGCATTTATTATTAATATTGAATCCCCTTCCACATGCAAGCTTGAGAATCCCATTTTCAAAGCCATCTCCAAACCAATAAATAAGGGTTTGAGCTTCTGCAATATTGTATGTTCCCTTTAATAGATGAACTGAAGAAACAACTAAAATCCCCCTAGAAGAATCCCTTATGCAAATCCCTACCCCTAAGTTACTCGGATTACCCATTGATGCTCTATCAAAGTTTAATTTTATGAAACCTTCTCATGAATCCTCCCACTTTATCACATTTCTATCCACTTTATTAATGATGCCTTTATGCAAAATTCCATCAAATGGAAGTTTTAGACCCTTTCAATGTTTTAAAAGCTCACTATCCCAATTTTTGAAACTTTAGCTTCTAGTTTTTTTCCTTTGAACAATTTAGTTAACCACCTTAGATATAGCCTTTTCATTTTTTTTTATTTGTAACAACCACTAGTGATTTGACCTTTTTGAAAATTCTAAAGTTTCATTCCCACCATATGTTCCAGACAACAAGTGCAGGGACCACATGCCAAATGCTTGCAAAAAAAGATGATTGGTAGAGAAAAGGCCAAATTTGGAATAGTTCCCAAACTGAATTTGGTTAGGGAAAAACCAAGTTTAACATATTCAATACAAAAATCTAGCATTGTTGAGAAAAGCTACATTGTACAAGCAAGTGATTTGCCATTTCAAGTACTTGTTCACAGAGTGAGCATTTGAAAGAATAAGTGATCTTTAACTTTAGCAATCGATCACTTGTCAAAATTCTCTTTTTTAAATAAGTCCAAGCAAAACCTCCAACCTTAGGTAGAATATTGTTGTTCCAACAAAATAAAAAGGATCTTTAAGAAGGCATATTTTATCCTAACTGAGCTAAAACTGCATACCCTTCTTTCACTAAATAAACCCCATCTTTTGAAGCAATCCAAATAACCTTATCTGGATTTGGTGAAAGATACACCACTCTTTCTTTAAGCACATTATTTAGCTGGTCCCACTATTCTATTGTTAAGAAATTTCTTGGAGAACTTTTCCAAACAACCTTCTTTATTAAAGCTTCCTTTGATTGCACAGTGTCTAAGAAATTCGCCCCCCCCCCAAGCCTCTATTAGGACTATTCTTATATCTTTATGATCCAAGTTTTCATACAACAGAGGATTCTCATTCCAAGACTCTAGCCAAAATTTTACACATCTTCCATTGTTTACTTCCCATGTAGAGAAAGATTTAATCATTTTCCTACATGAGATTAAAAAGGTCCATATGGAAGAGCCTTTAGTAGGATCAACTATTGTCAAGATTCTTGTCGGGTTTCCATTATCTAATTATTTTGTTTGCATAATCTTGCATCATTTAGTTTTAGGTTTTGAATACATTTTCCATGCAAGCTTGGCCCTAATTTTTTTTTCCTACACAAAATATTTTGAATGCCTACACTTCCATGCTTCTTTTCCTTTTCCAGTCCTTCTAATGATATTAAAGGTACCTTCTTTTGGTCATTTAAGTTTCCTTTCCAAAGGAATATTCTTATGATTTTCTCAATTTATGACATTACTAAATAAGGGGATTTAAGAATAGCTAGGAAGTTATTAGGGATTGAAGTTGAAATTGACTTTATTAGCTTTATTATTCTTGAAAGTGATATCCATCTAGCTTTCCTCAACAAAATTCTTGATTTGAGCTTATCAATCACTTTGTCCAAGTATGCATCCTTATTTGAAACCTTGAAAAATGGAATTCCAAGATAAAAACATGACAACTCAGCTTCTTGAAAACCCAACAATTGAACAATATTTGTCTTTATACTAGCAGTGGTATTAAAAATATATAATTTTGACTTTGTTGCATTAATATTTTTACCCAAAGCAGAAGAGTACTTATCCATCACTTCTTTGAATTGATTAGCTTCACAAATTATTGCCTTACTAAAGAGCAGAGTATCATCTATGAAGAGGGAATGAGTAATTAATACATTTGAGTTTGATAACTTAACCCCATGCAATAGACCTTGGTTATGCTTTAATAAGATAGATTTTCTTAGAGCCTTTGTCAACATTATGAAAGGATGTACCAACCCTCTATTTTGTTCTTTTGATCAGATAATGTTATACTCTGTTATGCTTTGTTTTCTGTTAGTACCTTGACTATGATAGACTATGATGTTTTATTATTATTTGATTGCTAACTTTAGAGTGATGTGGATTTTATATTATGATGTGATGGTACCTTATTCTGATGTTATTATTATGACATGCTTTGGATTATCATAATGGTTATTTGATTTAATATTGTTATATGCTCTTGAGTAGATTATTGATGTTAGATTCGTCAGTTTTCTGGCATCGTATTGGTGAAGGGGATGGAATTGCACCACTCGCTTGTGAGCGCCCTGTGATTATGTGATTCACTCTTAAAATTGTGTTTTATTAGGATATATATGCATGTTCGATAAATGCTTGGTTTGGAGGTTTGCAGGTTTGCAGGTAGAGGACATCGACTCCACCTGGTTTCACAGGTTTGAGTGTGTCCAACACCCAATAGTATTGATGATTGAGATATAGCAACTAGGTTTCCCGTGTCAAGACACCACCTTAGTCATAGTTTGTTGTCGGTTTAGTTGGTTATATTTTTCTATATTGTTGTTCAATTTTGCCTTGATTTTATTTATGTTGCAAAGTGTGTTAAAGGTAAATAAATGATTTAAATATCTTAGTTGATTATTTAATTAATCTTATTTATTATGTTAGAAGAGTGTAATTTAATTAATTAATTAATTAAATCTAATTGGTAAAATAATTTAATCTTAGGATTAAATTTATTTATTAATTAATTAAGTTAATTGAATTAAGTTTAAATTAGATATACTATGTATTTTTGAAATTAATAATTTTTTTTAATTTTTAGAAATATCTTGAGGATTTGGTGCAATTTGATTTTCAAAGATATTTTGTTTTCAACTTGTGTTTGAAAATATTAATGATGGTTGTTGGGAAAAATATTTTCATAGAGAAATTAATGGTTGTAACCATAAGAGGTGAGAAGCTTCTTCACAGAAGAGAGGAGAGGATATTTTTTGGTGGAAAGGTTGTTTTAAAATTAAGTTTTGTTATTGTATTTGGGTTTTTGAAATTTTGGGGAAAAATATAGTCTCCGGAAAGTTCTTTGTGTTTTGGAATTTTGTTTGTTTCTGGAGGAAGCTTTGGTTGATCTGGGAAAAGCTTGGTTATGTGGAAGAGGCTCTACATATTTTCACATTCTCTCAAGCATTGGAATTCAAGTTCTTCTATTATTCTAGTTAATTTAATTTTGGAAAAAGTTTCTTAGATTAAATTACTACCCTGAAATAGATTTCCTGTGCAAATTATGAAGCTTTAGAGTTTTGTTAAAATTGAAAATGCCATGTTCAGTGAAATCTTCTGTAAAAATGAAAACTTTTATAGAAATAAAATCTTATGTTGAATCTATTGCAAGTTTTAAATTGGGATTGTTTTAAACAATGGAGAACCCAAAAGAATTAAAATCTCTCTATAGAAATTCTTCCGTAGAAATAAACCTCTCGAAATATTTCGATAAAAGTTATCTGTAGAGAAATATTGCTCCAATTTACTATTGGATTTGTTTTCTATAGATAACTATTGCTTCCTATTAAAATAGTTTGTTTGAAGAAAAATTAGAAAAAACCCCTACAGTTGTGTTGAAAATTGCTTCTCTGTAAAATTTGGGTATTTTCCTATAGATGACCATTTTTGAAAATAATATGCCCAATTAGAGAAAATGTTTTGAATATGTTATATATATATATATATATATATATATATAATATATATATATATACATATACTATATATATATATACATATACTATATATATATATATATATATATATATATTTGATTATATTTATCAATATTGAAAAAGCTTGTATTGAACAAATTCATGTTTTGGGTCCATACGACGAATTGTTTAATTCACAAGTTTTAAGTTTTTTTTTTGTTAATGAAATGTTATGTGCTTTGTAATGGGGAAGCCACAACTTACCCAGTCATCCCCCATGGAAGGGGAGTCAATTGTGTAAGCAACCATCGCCCATATACTACCATCGACATTGCTCTAACGGGGTAGCCTTCCACAAAACCCTATGCGAATTTAATTTTTATTTCACCACCTGTTTAGCACTTGGAAATTGATTCAGAATTTTGTGGTTTTTAGTTTTTAATATAATTGTAAGACCTCGCCTCACATGTGAATAGAAAAATCTTAATTTGTTTCATGTTTCCCTAAATAGATGGTAATATGTAATATAGATGATAAATAGTGTGATAGTGTAACAATAATCTTGCATTTCATTCTAACATTTTGTTTTATTGCCATTATCATGAAGGTGTTAGTCACTCATAAATTATGGAATACAAATTGATATTTTAAATTGAATTGTTGCAATTAAATCTTAGTATATTAAGATTGTAAAATCAATGCTATACATGATTGCTTCTTATTATTGCATTGGTAATGTGTAGGAAAATAAGGGTTCCAATACGAGAAGGGAAGACCATTGAGAGCAAATCAAAAGACATGTTGTGGATACGAATTTGAATCCCTTTGGGGCTTAGAAATAAATAAAGTTAATATGTTGGTAAATTAAAGTGGTAATGGTTGATATTAAAAGGATAACTGATTATGTTTTATGTGGATGTAAGTGGGGCTAGGGACCTTAGAAACCCTTATCCAAGTGTGAAAACTCGGATGGATCATTAATTGGGTCTTTAAAGAGGGTTGTTGGTCAATTTTCTTGGTTGGGATGCAGAAATAAACCCCCTAGGGTCTATACCATAGTGGCAAGGGTCAAATGGGCATGCAATAGGGCCCCAAAGACATGATTTGACTCTTGAAAAGTCCTCATAATGAGGAGTGACGAATTTTGTGGAGAGGATGGTGTGAAAATATTGAGGGGTTGTCCAAGTGTATGTCCCCTCTCTAATAAGGAAAGATCCTCATTGATGGAGGGAGGTACACTCCACACCTCCCCACCCAAAAGGTTGCAAGTTGAAACTCCTATATATCTTAGAGAGGAAGGAAAAGTGGGGTGTTACCCACTTCTCCTTTTGGAGAACTTTAGTGAAAAAGATAGAAAAAGAGAGGAGAGGAGAAATCATTGGGGAAGATAGTGATCAAGATGAATTTGCTTGGAGAGGAAAGAAAGATGAAAGAGTTGAACTCCCTCACTTAAAGAAAAGAGATAAGTTCTCCCTTACTTCCATTTTCCTTTTGTTTATTTGTTGAAAAACAGTGGTATGTTGCATGAATCATGGTCGAAACTGAAAGTGGAGAACTTAGATACATGAGGTTTGGTGTTATGACCTATTTTTTTGTTACTTTGTAAAAATATGAAAAAGGCTCCATTCATCATCTTGGAGCTACAAGATCTTCTTGCTCGGGGGTATGGCTAGAGCCCACGAGGCTCCATGGCGCCATTACGGTAGGGTGGAGAGCAAGCTTTATTCATTGATGTGTTACGTATTGTAATCCTTAATATGAATCATAATATTAAAGGTTAGCATTTTATTGTCAAATGAATGAATGAAAGGAATAGATTTTATTCATCTATGGGTAAGTATCCATTTAAGAACCCTACTAGTATACTTGAAGTTGACTATCTAGTGTTTCACTTGCTTGGCATACCTCAGATATAGACTTCCACTCTTATTCTAGGAAATGACCATTGAAAGTTTGTCTTATTGGAAATCCTTCTTCTCATCAAAGTTAGTTTGTGTAATACTAGGAGAAGAAAATAAAGATAAATCTGATTGTAATAATATTACAGAAAGAGTATAAAATGAATTAGATAGGTTATGTATAATCTAGTGATGGCTTTAGATTGTTGGCCCAAAAATGACAGATGATTTTGTGAGCAGGGACTGCGTACACAACGTTTTTCCTCTACTTCTCAATTACTTCCAAATGTCGTCAATAATTCCTACCCGTACTATTATGATAAGTGGCTGCATTTTAATCACCTATAAAACATTCTATATATAACACAAAATCTGCTACCATTTTTTTAGCTTATACTACATTGCATAGTAAAATATTATTTTAACATCTACTTCAATGTTTCTGGTCGTATTATTCTGATAAGTGTTACAGGGAGTGTGTTGGTGAAATCTAGTGCTTATATCATCCAACATCTGCGTTGTACCTCATGAAGAAAATTTTGTTATCCTCTTCCCAATTCATTCCACTGCAAACAAACAAACAAATTGAGAACCCAAATCAAGTTACTCTATGAGCAATAATGTTTTTTTATTAAAGTCACAACATAGGTACAGAAAACAAATTAATCAGTTTGATCTTTAATTTAATCCAATCGAACAAATGAACAGTAAAGGAGTCAGAAGTAAAATGGGACTATCGAAATATAGCATAGGAAGCTTGGAATATTTTGTAAAGGGGGGGGTTTTAAATCAGATTAGTAATTGCACTCTAGAAAGCCAAGAAGACACCTCATCTTACCGCAAGCTATTTCATAACCCCTGCTGTGTTTGTTGAGGTGACTTATTCAACATTTTTCTTAATTACTTTTGTCCTCCATGTTGCACAACCGGCATGGGCATCACTCTCAAATTTCCTGCGAGCACCCTCTCTGCCTGTGCATAAATGGAGTTTTGATGAGGGTCTAGGCACCCACCGAATCTAGAGAAACAATGTATTTAAAATTGTGGCTCAAGTGCCACTTCCGATCATTGTAAACCTATCAAAAAAAAATACAGCCAATAATAATAATAACCCCTTTGGATCTAAATTTGTGAGATCGTGGCAAGACTAACAAAGGAGAACCCAGTAAGAAGTGGCTTATCTATGAGAAATACAATAACAAGATTTTAGAGATGGGCATGGCCTGAAGGCGATTGTACAGACAGAGGAAAATTTCATAAAAGTGGTTGTATTCTATATGAGTTTTTCACCTAGTATTAGAATTAGCTGTAATAAAATTCTCTCTAGCTACTTTATCTTTCACCGCAAATGATTAACTTGACCCGCAAGACCAAATCGCCTTAGAAATCATTAATAACCTGCAAATATTCAAAGCTCTAAATCATCATGCGCAGTCTTCGATGCGAAATGGTGAGGTTTTCTGCAATATTACTTCAATTTAATGCGTCGACGATATACCGTGGAAAGTAGTAAGGTGAACAATTAATGTTAAACATCAGTTTGACTGTAAACATAGAAAACCTAACCATCGATATTTTCTAACCGATAGTAATATAATAGTGCTATAGTTTATCATATCAACAAGTGGACGGTCGTATTTGTTAGTGAATAAAGGCTGAACACGATCATTGCATAGTATTTAAACTGAGTTGGTGAAGTACGAAAATATGCAGTGTTCCTATCTGTACACGCTAAAATTTGGAAGTCGGTGTGCCACGGTTGTGATGCAATAGTCACGGTGAGAAAGTAAGTTACATTCATTACTGTAAGGGAATTAAACTGTCAGTAATCCATCTTTGTGAGTCACCTCCCTCTGCCAAGCATTTATGGCTGCCAACTCAGTGCAGAGTCACCCATCCCCCTCGACACCTTGACAATCGGAATTAATTATGCTGCAAGGGACTCTAGCCGTATTCTAGCTTTTCACATTCGTATACTACCTTTCCTCGCTGCTCTAATTTTGCATTGCTGAAATGACCATGGATGTTAGACACCAATCATAATAGTAAATGGAGAGTTAAAATAATCTTACCAGAATAAACGACTCTTAAGAGGTTTGTGAACTGTATTAAAGAGGGGCAGTATCAATGCTAGTTTCGTTGGCACATTTAGTATCTATTTTACAAGGAGTGGTTAATAATTTTAACGCTATCAGCTTGACTCTACCCGCTATAATAATGTAAGAGACCATTTCGTTACAATGCACATTTAATAAAGCAAGCATAACAAGACGATTTAATATTAGCATAGTAAATATTTAGCGGGAGTCTTTTACCTTTACCAGGAAATCATTGTTACGATTATATGATCCTTGACTCAGTTACGAATCCAACATAATTTACAACATGCTTTCTGATAATAAATTGAGAACACAAGCTTACAAATTAAATATCATTTCATCTTAACCTCGGTGAATAAAACATGACGATTCACCCTTGGATCATACTTGTGGAACTCTAACTTTCCAGGAAGCTTTCAAGGATTCTTCCGCTTGACTTAAAAGAATTCAATGCCTGCAACTGAAACCAGTTTGATAAAATAGAACCACCCTTGGCCCCTGCAAAAAATAAAAATAATAATATCTTTATCGGCGTATATCTTTGGAGGAGATCCGAAAGGAATTGATTTTCTTTTGATTTCATTCTTTAAAATAAATCATCTTCATTGTTGTGCGCTAGCATTCCTCCTTTCCTCATGCGTTCTGGATAATTTCAACCCATTATATACATTACTTTACTTTTACCTCACATTAAATTTTAGGCCTTCTAAAATCAAGGCGATTCATATGTTAGAAAACAATTAGGCTTCCACGTTTTCTAGTTAATAGAATTTTAAAGTGAGTGGATTTTTTTTAAAGTATTTATATATGTGTGGAAAAAGAGAAGAAGAGTGGAATATATTCCCACCCCTTTAGGAAATATTCTTTTACTTTAAAATAAAATAAAATAAGGATATTCTTGAACACGTAATATGAAGAATTCTAGGAAAAACAAATAATATCTCTTTTTATATTCTTCCTTTCCCTTTAGGAAAATTAGTACTAGCAATCACACCTATGGGGTGCAATGGGTACGCCGAAGAGAATATAGAGAACTTTTTGTTAATTTTGTTTATTAAATAGTGGAAAAACTGATAACAAAAGTAGAAGTCCAATGAGTTGAGTACAGTAAGTCAAACTTAAACCCACTAAATAATTTGTTGTAATTCCATTCAAAAAAGTGAGTGAACCGTGCTTCTTGAATTCCCAATATATCGTACACCTGCCAATTGCATTTTCATGAAAGTTTCTAAAGAGTTTTTAACTAATGCATTTTGCGTACACCCTACAATGATGGCATTCCATGAGATCACATCCCTTGTCTATGTTGTTACCTTTATGCATGATAGCCTTATTGATAACCTTTGTTGATGCTCTCTTCAAAATGCATGACAGCCACATGCAATCTGCCCACAAACAGATTAATTAATAATAAATTATGTATTTTTTATTTGGACAATTTCAAAATATCTGAACCCACCAAATTCTGGTACCTTGGTGGAATGAAAACTCAATCCTTCTACTAAGTCAAAAGAAATGGCTATTCAAGCTACAAACCAACTAAAGCAAATATTTTTGGGAAATAATACTGAATCACACTAATCAACAAAGTAGAAGAACCCGTGCCAATTTGAAGCACAGGGCCCCCCTAACCCCGAAAATGGTTCAAACCTTTAAAAAGGGGGTTAAAGATATGCAGGATATGAAGGCGGAGACAAAGACTGTCCTTAGGTCTCTAAAGTAATGGTTGGGGTTTTCTATGTTTTTTCTCTGTTGTCCCTTCTTTCTTGACCCTTCTGGTCTTTTTTGCTTGATTGCTGCTGGTTTTTTCTCGGGCAGCTATTTTTTTTGTGGAACTTTGGTGTTCTCTTTGCTATTTTGTAAACTTTTTGGTTTCAGGTCCCTGTAAAACCCGTTTTACCCTTTTATCAAAAACAAAGTAGAAATGAAATCAATGAATACAAGTAGGAAATCTTTGCAGCCATTATGATATAGATAATTTTATGCAAAGTGAAACATCAAGGCAAGTTCATAAGGTGTAGTTTCAATAAAGAAGGGACCATTGTATTTCTCAATTGTAACATTGACAATCATAAGATAAATGTAGGGTACATGAGTCCCTAATAAATTGAGATGTAAATACAAAAATTGCTTATTTCGCTTTTCCATTTTCCTCTACTTTATTCTATACATGTCTTGGTAACAATAATAGAAATTAAGTGCATTTCAATCAGACATATATTGCAGTTCAATCAGGAAATACTGCAGAAGATTCAAATCTATTGTTGTATACTGCAAAAGATATATATTGCAGTTCAATCAGGGAATACTTGAGAAACATTTTGAGAATCTTATACAATGTGATGAGCGGTTAAACTTGCTAAGCCAGGAAGGAATCGTGACTAAGAGTTCACCATATTTTGTTGTTCTCTATTTAGTATTTTATTATTGGCCTTGTTGAGTTTGTCTTCAAGTAAAACTAATCAATCAAAAGTGTGTTGGAAATATTCCTCCCATTGATGGTCTAATGAAGCAAGAGGCCTGGTGACCAAATCATTGATGGCTTATTTGTTTCTTGAATGAAACCTTTGTAAATGGTAACTGAATTAAATATACCATACAAGAATGTTCATTGCCATATTTGTTAAATAATTCCCTACAAATGGATAGTTTGCTACTTCAAACATACCATTCAAGAAATGCCCATTCCCATATCTGTTAAAATTATCTCAGGTAGATGATTTGCCACATCAAATCAAACATACAATGCACATGCTTATTGAAAGACTCCTTTTGAAAAGATGACTTGGTGCATTGAGTGTACCATACAAGAATGCCCCAGCCTAGTATGCTCTACATTTCAAAACAAACCCACTGTTCAATGCCCAATGCAATGGGTACGTCAAAGATGTGTGGGAAAGCGGTTCAGGTTGCATCTCGCCGAGCGGAAACCAATAGCGACAAGGAAAGCAACCAAAAAAATGGTGAAAAATAACCGAAAGAATTGCAAAAATGATGAACGGCTGAGATTCTTTTAATCACCGTCCTTGTAATCTAGACCGTTCGGCGGCAAAAGGGCTTCGAAAAGCTCAGCGTGGGGATGCCTTCAACGTAAATATGTAAATGTAAAGGAATTTAGAATGTAATTATATATATATAATATTGAGTATAATAATAAATAAATTGGAAGTTTATTAATTAATGGATAAGTTTTAAATATTTTAATTGCTCTTATATTTGAATTTCGTGAGGAAATGTTTTGGGTGGCTTTTGGTAATAGCGTTAAGATGGTCTTAGGGGTAAGGCTTACAATTAAAGTAAGGTTTCATTAAATGATTCTTGTTTAATTTGGAAATTACTTATACTCAAATATTTGACCACGACTTTCCTCATGATCGCTTGATGGCATGTGTAATTTCATCACACATACCTGCTCACCTCAATACTCAACCCTCACCCTCAAGTGACAGGTTGTTGATGTCATTGCATGCGAAATTTCATCTGGTATGTGTAGTACATCGTTATGTTGTGCATGGTCAATGTAATGATAGAAAAAAATTCAAGTAAGTGTAACAAAAACAAAAATTGTTGTCGTGTTTTTTTTTTGTGAATTTTTTTTGGGCATTACAATAATATATATTATATATACATATGCCATATTTTATGTATATATATATTAATTATTGTTTCATTATGTTTGGAAAAATAAATATTTGGTTTAAATAACTTTAAGATATATATAATGTATATATATTGGTATATATATAATTATATATGATTATGTATATATATATGATTATGTATATATACAATGTCTATATATTTAAATGTGCTAGTTTCTTTAAAATGGGTGCATGCACTATATGCACAAATAGAAGATTTGAATGAAATAATCTTTAAGTATAAAATTGATATTTTATTAAAAGTAATCAAGGAATTGAAGTTACAGATAAATTAAATTTTCCTTCTCTATTTGTGAAGGGATTTTATTTAAATAATTTATTTGGGCAATAAATTTACTGTAAATTACTAAAGGGGAAATTGGATTTAGGATATCCGAAGAGTAGTTTTATTCCCTGTTTTATGGCCCTTATATGTAATCTCTTTCGTTCTCATTTTGGGGAATTTGTTTAGTAGCGTTAGTAAGACTTCCAGATGTGGGAATTTAGTTGGGGGTTGTAATTTCATTGTCAGCCCTCTTATTACCCTTAGGTAGTGCGTATTGTCATTTTTAGTAACTCACCCAATTTCCACGAATGAGGATGTGATGTCTTTAAGTTTTGTATGGGGATTGAATATCTGTAGTGTGCACTAGCTACCTTTGTGCAGTGGATTTTGTTCCACGTGTTTTCTTAGGGAAGTGGCTTTCAATGAGGGCCGACACACAAAGTGGTGCCAGGGTAACTCATTGTGATTTAGTTAATCCAGTGATAATGTAAATAAATATGCTAGGGGAATGGGTAGTATTTAACACTTAACAAGAATAATGTGTCATGCTCTGGACTCAAGGGCTTATAGAGACTTGGGATGAGACAAGAAGGCCTGGAATGGTAAGATCAGTATCTTGTCTCTACGAAAGATAATCAATTCCACATTGGATTACATGTGGGGCCAAGAGTCGTGAGAGGCTACTAGGCTAACCCAAGATGTGGGTCAAGGCCTAGGAAGATTCACCAGGGTAACCCATGCAGCTTTGTGATGAAACTGCTCCTAAGTCAATAGTATGTTTGGTTCTGTGATAAATGATTGTGTAACTCTTGAAGCAATGTAAAAAATGTATGGGTAATCCCACAATAGTGGTTTACAATTTTTGGCCAAACTGGACACTGAAATTATTATTTTTAACTAAATCTTCACATTTGGGCACCTATAGCGGCTAAACCGTGAGGAATTTGAAGATGATGCAAACTAGAGTCTCATTAAAGTTTGTCTGTAGATTCTAAAAATATTTTTTTCAAAATTTTTGGAATTAGCTTGCACTTCTTTTTCCATCTCCCATGAAAACTAGTTTTTTTTCAGAAGACAACATTTTTAAAAAGTGACGCTCACCATATACAACATAAATTAATTTGTATGAAGGATAAAATTATATGTTTTTTGAATTTAAATTTGTAACTATGATATATAACACTTCCATTTGGTCTCATACTTTTTTATTTAATATTTTTTCCTTAATAGAGTTTCAAACTCAAACCAATTGCAATTCAGACATAGGCGGACGGTATACAACATAATTTTTTATGTATGTATCGAAATTCAAATTTTTTTTTTTTAATGGATCAAGGGAATCAATACCCAACACAAACATATTTTAAAATTTTTTTTTTTGATAATTTTCTATTTTTCCACATGTGCAAAACAAAGAGCTTGATTTTCGGTTACAAACCTATGTTTAATAAAACTAAAAAAACACATACATAATAAAACCAAAAAATATTAAAATTATATTTGTGGGATAGCTCATTTCGAGGACTACCATAATCATTTGAAATAAATTTTAAATGAATTCATTTGATCCCCCAAAAGTTAAATCAAAAGTGATTTTTTATCAGCATTTTGATAGATGTAAAGGTGGCTCATTTATAGGTATGGTTTAAAAATAGCGAGGTTCTATCGAAGGGGGTTTGATCTAAGGTAGTTTGATCAAAACCTCTTTAATTGGAATCCTTAAAATGGAACTTTTAATGGCTTAAATCATTATATTTTTTAAAAATATGTGATTTCAACAAAAATCAATTCCTCTCAAAAATTGTAAACCAGCTTTGTGGGATCACCCGTATGAGTATTGTAATTGTGTTTGATTAAGTTTAAAGTTATGTGTTACCTTGTTTCTAGAAGTAGTTGGTCTTGTCTAGGAATCCTTTTTACTATCTCCTAGCATGGGGGGTGGGCCTTCAGGTACCACTTGGTTGGGAGGAACATGCACCATACTCCGTTAGGTCCCCTTTCTTCTATTCGTGATGACGAGATCTTCCAGTTGGAGAGCTCATGGATATCAGTTGATATGTTCCTTTCATTCGATGTGTAACGCCTCACCACACAACCCTAGAGTAAGTTGCAATTAACTACTCAAACGGACATTTTTTTTTTTGTTTAAGTACAATTAACATGCATGTTCACTACCCATTGCAAACAACCCCTAAGGTTACAAGACTGAGTTTACTTAAGACCCAAACAAAAAACATGAATTGAAACCATAACATTCATTTACTTAATAATTTAGAAATACATACATTCCATACATGATAAATTACATCAAAGCATACGAGATACCATGAGATCCCAAAGTACAATAATATAATAAGGAGATTACATCTCTCATTCCCCGAATCAGGTAAATCCAATGCTCCAAGCATGATTACAAATTACAACTTTCCACCTCAATAAAAAATGAGGGGTAATAAATTACAAGATCAACTGAAATGAATAAAGCATTAAGAGTAATTGGATCCCACGAGCTCTCCAAATAGAAATCTCGTCAACACAAACAAGAAGAAAGCCCAACGGAGTAAGGTGCACGTTCCACCCAACCATGTGGTACCCGAAGGCCCACCCCCCATGTTAGGAGATAGTAACAAGGATTCCTAGACAAGACCCTCTACCTCTAGACACAAGTTGAATCATATTGACTCATACTGATACAAAAAATCACAAAAACCATACAACCACAAGTGCAACACAAGTACAACTCTAACATGGTCATATTGCTTCCAGATACAAAACAAATCAGGTATGTTAAGAGAACCATACACATAGAATCAAATACCAACTGTTGTCCTAGAAAGAGTGTCATCACATAGCTCGACAGGGGATTACCTCTGGGAATCTTCATAAGCTCTGACCCCCACCAAGGGTTATCCTGGTGGCATCAACCAAATCCCGGCCCCCATACTCACTCATGCGGAGTTAAATACCTTTCGTACATACAAGATAGATGACCTTTCCATTCCAGGCCTTCCCACTCATCACAAGTCTAAACGAGCCCTTGTGTCTATGAGTGAGGCAAAATTATCTTAATTAGTGAGAAGTTAGTACTAATCTTCTAAGTATTGTTTTAGATATCACTTGATTAACCACCTCCGAAGGTTATCCAATTTACCTCTTTGGGCTCTAACGCCTAACAGAAGCCACTCTTCTACTTGACAACATGCAATCAAACCAATTACCAAGGGAACCCAAGTGCATACAAAATAGATATTACAACCACTCCAACTCTAGGAGGAAACCTAAGAAAAAACTTACTCCAACACTAGAGGTACAAACATAACAAGGCCACTCCTTACAAGGAGTCACAAATCCTCTAACCTACTCCTTCCACAGGATGCACACAACATCCCCATTCGTAGAAACCCGATTAAATGCTAACTAGAAACCATGCACTACCCAAGGGATTCATAACAGGTTGATAACCATCATACGACAACCCACATAACTTAACCCCCAACTGGAAGACTTATTAACCTCTACCACACAATTTCCCCCAAACAAAAACGAAAATAGTTCAAAATCAAGAGGAACAATAAGACATGAATTAAATCTACTTTGGATTTGCTAAATCCATTTCCTCATTAACATTTAGTAATTTAGTGCATCAATAAAAAAAAACTAATTTAATAATGTATCTTTCAGACAAGGGATGAACTTTAAACCAAATATCACATTCTCTAATTGTTTTCAATAATTATAAAAATAAGCATTTATTTCAACCATTTAGATAATAACATTTTAAATTAAATAAATGCTTTCTCTTCTTGACACAATCATTTCCAAAACAATTAACTTATCTTAATATCCATTTTATTTAAAACAAATATATTGTTCCATCTAAACATATTATTTTTAAAATAAAGTCCATAATCTGACTAAGAGCACAATAATA
Source organism: Sequoiadendron giganteum (assembly GCA_007115665.2). NCBI lineage: Eukaryota > Viridiplantae > Streptophyta > Pinopsida > Cupressales > Cupressaceae > Sequoiadendron > Sequoiadendron giganteum. The sequence goes on from CM021107.1 coordinate 203,905,677, forward strand.
TAAATTTCTTTATCACCTTTAAATCATACCCTCAATTAAAACAATATTTTAATATATGTATATATATTTAAATATATATATATATATATATATACTTATATCAAAATTAATAACACAACTATACAATATATATTAAAATATATATATTTAACTATTTAATAATAATATATATATTAATATTTTAATATTATATAAATATAATATTAAACATTAATATATATTTTATTATTTTATGTATATATATATATTAATATTTTAATATTATAAAAATATAATATTAGATATTAAAATATATTTCAATATATTAAAAAAATGAATTTATAAAAGACAAGCCGCGGTTTCCTCGAGCTGCACGCGAGGATTTGGGGTGGGTATTTCCTAGCCATGCATTTTGGTGTGGGGTGGCAGCTGCCGAGCATGTTTGGGGTGGTGGCTACCTACCATGTTTGGGGTGGCGGCTTACACAACTGGCCCCATCCATGGTGGCACATTTGTGTATAACACAACCGACCACCATGGGTGGGCGGTTGTATAAGCAACCACGTGGGGAGAGCTGGGCATGACTCCCCCACAGCGCCTCCCATGGGGGGCGGCTGTGGGGTGAGCCCCCCAGCCCCCCAAAAATTTTGATTTCTTTTTTATATTTATTTATTTATTTATTTATTTTAACCCAAAACCCCTGCGTATTTTGAAATCCGCGCTTTGATAGGGGAAACAGTTTTTTTTGAAAAAAAATTTAACAACAATCCCTCAAATTAATATATATAATTTATATATATTTATATGTATATATATACATATATTTATATGTATATATATACATATATATATATATATGTATATATATGTACATATATACATGTATATATATGTATATATATACATATATATGTATATATATATATGTGTGTGTGTGTGTGTGTGTGTGTGTGTGTGTACCTATATATATATATATATATATACAAAAAAGGAATTTACATAACTGATTGAGAAAATAAAACATAAAATGATCATTTCCAGCCAAGAACTTAATTTGGTTTTTTTTGAGAAATTTCATTTCCAAACACATGTTTCAAGTTTTGAAAACAAGATTCAAGATGGGTTTTCTTTGCAATCAAGCAGGGTTTATAAATATTTTTCAAACAAGTAGTAAAATTTTGTGAATATTTTCAAAATGAAATTGATTTAATGAAAATAAAACTTGATTCCAAAAAGCTTGAAAGGTTGTCAATGGTGCAAAGAATTCCTTTAGAGATTTCAGTCCCTCCAAACCAATCAGCAGAGTTCCTTCATAGTTTCAAACCCAAAATCCACAAAAAATTGCAAAATCTTCTTCCCTTCTCTATTTTCAATTTTTTCATCCTCATCCAAAATTTTATGAAAATTCCAAATAATAGCCAAAAAAAGAAAAATATCTATTCAACCACCATAATCAATTTTCAGAAAATAAAATAGAAAATATCTCAATTTTCAATTTGCATTTTCTAATTTTCAAAAAAATGAAATTTTAAATCTTTTTCAAAAATATCCCATTTACCCTTTTCAATTTTCCATTTTCACACAAAATATCTATAAATTCCAAAATGCATATCTTAATTTAATTTCAACACACTTAGTTTAACTAATCAATAAAATAAATCTAATCCAAGATTAAATCATTTTATTAATTAATAAATTAAACAACATTTCTAACGTTATAACTAGATTAATTTAATGAACAACTTAAATACATAATGCAATTAATTACCATTTTCTAACTTGCAATTTAAATAAAACAAGGCAAATAGCACAATGTTAACACAACTAAACCAGACTAAAACTCGACGACACACTATGACTAGGGTGATGACTTGGCACATCAAAACCTAGCTACTATCTCCCAATCGAATACCGTTGGGCAATGGACACGCTCAAACCTGTGAAACTAGGTGGAGTCGATGTCTTGTACCTGTTAACCTACGAACAAAGAGTATATCCAAATGCATATATATCTCATAATTAAAACACACCGTGAAGAGGAAATCACGAAATTGTAGGGTGCTCACACAGCACATGATCCAGCTTTAGGGATAGTGCACAACAGTCTAGTGCACCTTTTGGAGGTAGAGGTTTTGTTAGGGGAACTGATGTTACACTTATGTCTAGTAGGGTCACATAGCTTGACTGTGTCCTAATAAGGGCACATCAGGGTACACACTTAGGCTAGTGGTGTCAAGGCCGATAGTTTTTGATGCAGGTAGAGGGCATCGAGTTTTTGCTACAGTTGATAACCGACAGACAAAGCATCAGGGAACCATGGTCGAGTCTTCTAGTATGTTGTTGGGTAACTAAGTTACCATATTATTTGAGTTTAGAGTGTTGAACTCTTTTGTTTCTTCTTTTGTCATGGCGTGATGTAGACTAAGGACAATAAAGCAAGTTGATACGTGGCAGGTGAAATTGGCCTCAGGTGCTAAGCTTGCAATACACTCCCTAGTACCTGACTATAGGTTGGAGATTAGACCTCTCCATACTATAGTAACCTTTGGATTATACCATTGGGTTCATATGATGTTGTCATAGGGATGGACTGGCTTGAGGCACATAGAGCTATCATTGATTGTCAATGTAAGTCGATGCGATGCGTTGATGCATCAGGAAAAGAGGTTGAGATAGTGGGGGTGTAAATACCTATTTCTTTGAGGATGATCTCGGCTATGTAGCTGAGAAGGTGTGTTCATTAGGGATGCCATTTATTTGTTCTTACAATGGATGACTTGTTCTTAGGTGATGGAGAGGAGAAGGTTTCTCTTGATAGTCACCCTATTCTTCACGAGTATTCAAATGTGTTTCTATATGAGATTCTAGGGATGCCACCTTGGCATGACATAGACTTTAAGATTGATCTTGTACCTAGATCTAAGCATATTTCATGACCTCCATACCACATGACCACTCAGGAGCTTAAGGAGGTCCACTTGCATTTTGAGGAGTTGTTATCAAAGGGTTTCATCCACCCTAGTGTTTCTCCTTGGGGAGTGCCAATGATTTTCATGAAGAAGAAGGATGGTTCACTTCATTTGTGCATATATTACCGATAGCTAAACAAAGTAACAATAAGGAATCGATATCCCAGGTACCTAGGATTGATGACATTTTTGATCAAATCAAGGGTTCTACGATCTTTTTGAAGATTGATCTTAAGTCAAGATACCATCTGCTTCGCATCTTTGATTCAAATATCCATAACATAGTGTTTCGTACATGACACAGCCACTATGAGTTCACTGTGGTACCATTCGTGTTAACAAATGTGCCCTCTATGTTCATGAGTTTGATGAATGGAGTCTTCCACACATATATGGATATATTCATACTTGTGTTCCTTGATGCTATATTGATATATTCTAGGACAGTGGAGGATCATGAGGAGCATTTGAGTCAAGTGTTGCAGTGTTTGTAGGATAATCAGTTATACGCCAACCTATCTAAATGCAAAATCTTTAAGACTGAGGTCAAGTACCTTGGTCATGTGATATTGAGAGAAGATATTGCAATGGATCCTATAAAGATCCAAGTGATCTTAGATTGGCCCGCACCCACTAATGTGGCTGAGATACGTAGTTTTATGGGGCTAGCAGGTTTCTTTAGGTGCTTTGTGCAGGGTTTCTCGAGGATAGGTCATCCTATCACTTCTCTTCAAAGAAAAGGGAAGAGGTTTGTTTGGTCAGAGCAATGTGAGATAGTGTTTCAAAATATTAAGGAGAGACTGACCAATGCATCGATACTTGCGATATCTGATCCTACTAGGGATTTTGTAGTATGTATAGACACATCCTTGGAGGGATTAGTGGCAGTTTTGATGTAGGATGGTCAAGTCATGATCCCACAAAGTTGGTTTTCAATTTCCAAGAGATTCTGATTTTTACTGAAACCACATATTTTTAGAAAATATAATGATTAAAGCCTTAAAAATTTATATTTTAAGGATTCCAATTAAAGAGGGTTTGATCAAACCACCTTAGATCAAACACCCTTGGATAGAACCCTGCTAGTTTTAAACATACCTACAATGAAGTCTCCTTTACACCTATCAAAATGATGATAGAAAGTCAATTTTGATTTACCTTTTGGGCGATCAAATGAATTCATTTAAAATTTATTTGAAATGATCATGGTATTCCTTAGAATGAGCTATCCAATGAATATAATTTTAATATTTTTTGGTTTTATTATGTATTTGTTTTTTTAGTTTTATTAAACATAGGTTTTTCACTGAAAATCATGCTCTTTGTTATGCACATGTGGAAAAATAGTAGATTATCAAAATAAAATTTTGAAAAATATGTTTAGGTTGGGTATTGATGTCTTTGATCCATTAAAAGAAAAATTGAATTTCGATACATACAAATTTTTTTATGTTGTATACAATCTACCTATGTTTGAATTATAATTGGTTTGTATTCAAAACTTCATTAAGGAAAAAATATTTTTTAAAAAATGAAACCAAATGAAAGTTCTAGATATTGTAGTTAAAAATCTAAATTCAAAAAAAATAGAATTTTATCCTTCATACAAAAAAATTTATGTTGTATACAGTGAGCGTCACTCCTTAAAAATGTTGGTTTTTAATAAAAGAGTTTTTGAAGGAGATGGAAAAAAAGGTATAATTTGATTCCAAAAATTTTTAAAAAAATATATTTAGAATCTATATACAAAATTTCACAAATCACTAGTTTGCATCATCTTCAAATTCCTCATGGTTTAGCCGCTATAGGAGTACAAATGTGAATATTTAGAATTTTATCCTTCATACAAAAAAATTTATGTTGTATACAGTGAGCGTCACTCCTTAAAAATGTTGGTTTTTAATAAAAGAGTTTTTGAAGGAGATGGAAAAAAAGGTATAATTTGATTCCAAAAATTTTTAAAAAAATATATTTAGAATCTATATACAAAATTTCACAAATCACTAGTTTGCATCATCTTCAAATTCCTCATGGTTTAGCCGCTATAGGAGTACAAGTGTTGAGTTTGCCCAAAAATTGTAAACCCGTATTGTGGGATCACACACATATGAGCCATGGAAACTCAAGGATCATGAGTTGAACTACCCTATGCATGACCTTGAGTTGGTAGTATTTTTTCATGCTTTGATGAGATGGAGACATTTCCTTTCAGGGCACAGGTTTGAGTTGCATAGTGATCATAGGAGTCTTCAGTATATCTTCACATAGCCTAACCTTAATGCTAGGCAAATATGTTGGATGGAGTTTCTTTGTGAATATGACTTATAGGTGAGGTATATCCAAGGAAATGATAATGTTTTTGTCGATACACTCAGCAGATGAAGACACGAGTTGTTTGAGTTGACTATTATTGTGAACTTGAGGAGTCAGATTCTTTTTGCACTTCCTATAAATAGTTGGTATCAAGAGGTTAGGTCAGAGATAGAGGCAGGCATACCTCTTGAGGTCAGATAATTAGGTTACTCTCTTGAGTCGGATGGGTTGTTGAGGCATATGAGATGCATATACGTTCCATCTTTTGGTGATCTTCGCATCTTAGTCATGACAGAGGCACATCAAGCACCTTATTCAGCTCATCAAGGAGTGAAGAGGATGCATGTAGATCTACGATAGTTGTATTTATGGGCAGGAATTCAGCATGATATCGTTGACTATGTGTCAAAATGTCTAGAGTGTCAATGGATGAAAGCTGAACACCAACTTCTGCCAGGGCTTCTACAACCGCACTTAGTACAGAGTGGAAGTGGGATATGATCTCATTGGATTTCATTGTTGGGTTACCCAACTCTTCGAGATGACATGATGCCATTATGGTGATAGTTGATAGGTCGATGAAGGTAACACACTTCTCGCCTATATGTTCATCCTATAATGCATCGTTCATATCTAGAGTGTTTATGGAGGATATAGTTAGATTGCACGACATTCCTCATTGAATCATTTTTGATAGGGATCCTATGTTTACCTAAGCTCTTTGGACATCATTGTAGCATGCTATGGGGACATAGTTTAACTTTAGCTTAACATATCACCCAGAGACATATGGATAGGCCGAGAGGGTCAATCAGATCCTCAAGGACATGTTGCACATGTATGTGATGGACAAGTAGACACGATGGGAGGATTATCTCTATTTGGTGGAGTTTTCTTCTAACAACAACTTTCAGAGTTCTATCAGTATGCCTCCTTTCCAGGCATTGTATGGGCAACCTTGTTGGACTCCCTTGAGTTGGGGATCTCTTGGAGGATAGAGTTCTTTTGGGTCCTGAGATGCTTCAGGATATGGAGTAGTAGGTTGTTCAGATCAAAGAGCATTTGGTTGAAGCTCAGGATAGGCAGAACAAGTATGTAGATGTGCATAGGGTGATCAACAGTTTGTTGTAGGAGACCCTTTTTTTGCGAGTGCATCCATGAAAGATTCCAATCTGTTATGGAAAGGTCTCTAAGATTGCACCTTGCTTTGTCATGCCATTCGAGATTCTCGAGAAGATTGGTCCAGTTGCTTATCGACTTTCTTTTCCCCCAGTCTCTCACATATTCATGACGTGTTTCATGATTCTATTCATAGGCCTTATCACCGAGACATTTCTCATATCCTTGATTAGAATTATTTACAGGTAGAGGATGGTCAACTGGCTTTAGAACCCATGGCCTTCACGAAGCACAAGAAACTCGCCCTTAGGGGTCAAGATATTAAGCAAGTGAGGGTCCAGTGGGATCTTAGGGATGATACTTCGACTACTTGGGAGGATGCGACTAGGATGAGGGAGCTCTATCCCTATTTGTTCAAAGTCTTCCAGGAGTAAGCCTGACAAAAGGGGGGGAGGATGTCGCACCCCTCCATATTTCTCTTTTCATCAGACAATGTTCTACTATGTTATGCTTTGTTCTTTTGTTAGTACCTTGACTATGACAGACTATGATGTTTTGTTATTATTTGATTGCTAACTTTAGAGTGAAGTGGATTTTATATTATGATGTGATGGTACCTTATTTTGATGTTATTATTATGACATGCTTTGGATTAGCATAGTGGTTATTTGATTTAATACTTTTATATGCTCTTGAATAGATTATTGATGTTAGATTTTTCAATTTTGTGACATTGTATTGGTTAAGGGGATGGAATTGCACCACTCATTTGTGAGCACCCTGTGATTTCACAATTCTCTCCTCATGTTATGTTTTATTATGATATATATGCATGCTCGATATATGCTTGGTTTATAGGTACAAGACATCGACTCTACGTAATTTCATAGGATTGAGCATGTCCAATGCCCAATGGAATTGATGATTGGGAGATAGTAGCTAGGTTTCCCATGTCAAGCCACCACCCTAGTCACAATTGTCATCAGTTTAGTTGGTTATGTTTTACTATAATGTTGCTCAACTTTGCCTTGATTTTATTTATGTTGCAAAGTATGTTAAATGTAAATAAATGATTTAAATATTTTAGCTGGTTATTTAATTAATCTTGTTTATTATGTTAGAATATTGTAATTTAATTAATTAATTAATTTAATCTAGTTGGTAAAAAAAATCAATCTTAGGATTAAATTTATTTTATTAATTAATTAAGTTAATTGAATTACGTTTAAATTAGATCTACTATGTATTTTTTAAATTAATAAATTTTTTTAATTTTTAGAAATATCTTGAGGATTTGGTGTAATTTGATTTTGAAATATATTTTATTTCCAACATGTGTTTGAAAATATTAATGATGGTTGTTGGGAAAAATATTTTCATGAAAAAATTAATGGTTGTAACCATAAGAGGTGAGAAGCTTCTTAACGGAACAGAGGAGAGGATATTTTGTGGGGGAAAGGTTGTTTCAAAATTAAGTTTTGTTATTGCATTTGGGTTGTTGAAATTTTGGGGAAAAATATAGTCTCGCGAAAGTTGTTTGTGTTCTGGAATTTTGTTTGTTTCCAAAGGAAGCTCTGGTTGATTTGGGAAAAGCTTGGTTATGTGGAAGAGTCTCTACATGTTTTCACATCCTCTCAAGCATTGGAATTCAAGTTCTTTTATTATTGTAGTTAATTTCATTTTGGAAAAAGTTTCTTAGATTAAATTATTTTCTGGAAAAAGATTGTTTGTGCAAATTATGAAGCTTTAGAGTGTTGTTAAAATTGAAAATGTCGTGTGTGAAATCTTCTGTAAAAAAGAAATCAACTATAGAAATGAAATCTTCTATTGAATCTATTGAAAGTTTTAAATTGGGATTGTTGTGAAAAATGAAGAACCTAGAAGAAAACATTAGGGATCTAGAAAAATATCTATGGGGAAAGAATTAAAATCTCTCTGTAGAAATTCTTCTATAGAAATAAACCTCTCGAAAAATTTGGATAAAAGTTATCTATAGAGAAATATTGCTCCAATTTGCTATTGGATTTTTTTTTGTATATAATGATTGCTTCCTGTTAAATTAATTTGTTTGAAGAAAATTTAGAGAAAAAAACCTGTGTTGAAAATTGCTTCTCTTTATAAAATTTGGGTATTTTCCTATAGATGGCCATTTTTGAAAATAATATGTCCAATTAGAACAAATGTTTTGAATCTGTTATATATATATATATATATTATATACATATATGCGTATATATATATATTACTATATATACATACATATATATACCGTGTATATATAGATATATATTTGTTTATATTTATCAATATTGAAAAAGCTTGTATTGAAGAAATTCACATTTTGGGTCTGTATGAAAAATTGTTTAATTCATAGGTCTTAAGTTTTTTTTTGTTAATGAATTTTTTTGTGTTTTGTAATGGGGAAGCCACAACTTACCTGACCGTCCCCTATTGAAGGGAAGCCGACTATGTAAGCAGTTGGCACCCAACCATTGAAGCCAGTTGTGTAAGCAGTCGACGCCCATTTACTGTCATCGGCACTACTCTAAGGGCAACCTTCCCCAAAACCCTACACGAATTTAATTTTAAGTTTGCCACCTATTTAAAAGTAATCGAGGAATTGAAGTTACAAATAAATTAGATTTTCCTTCTTTGTTTGTAAAGGGATTTTATTTAATTATTTTATTTGGGCAATAGATTTACTGTAAATTACTGGAGGGGAAATTGGATATAGGATATCCAAAGAGTAGTTTTATTTCCCTTTGTAAGTAATTTCTTTTGTTCTCATTTTGTGGAATTTGTTTAGTAGCATTAGTAAGACTTCTAGATGTGGGAATTTAGTTGTTGGTTGTTGTAATTTCTTTGTTAGCCCTTTTATTACCCTTGGGTAGTGCATATTGTCATTTTCAGTGACACACCTAGTTTCCACGAACAAGAATGTGATTGTTTATATTTTGGATGGGGATTGAATATCCGTAGTGTGCACTAGTTACCTTTGGGTAGTGGATATTTTTCCATGTGTTGTCTTAGGGGAGTGGCTTTCAATGAGGTCCAACACACAAAGTGGTGCCAGGGTAACTCATTGTGAGTTAGTTAATCCAATGATAATGTAAATAAATATGTTAGGGGAATGAGTAGTATTTAACACTTAACAATAATAATGTGCCTCGCTCACGGACTCAAGGGATTGTACAAAATTGGGATTAGATGAGAAGGCCTGGAATGGCAAGATCATTATCTTGTCTCTATGAAAGATAAGTGATTCCGCATTGGATTGCATGTGGGGTCGAGAGTCATGAGAGGCTACCAAGGTAACCCAAGATGGGGGTTGGAGCCTAGGAAGATTCGCGAGGGTAACCCATGAAACTTTGTGATGACACTCCTCCTAAGTCAATACTATGTTTGGTTTTGTGATAAATGATTTTGCAACTCTAGAAGCAATGTAACCAATGTATTAGTATTGTAATTATGTTTGATTAAGTTTAGTTATCTGTTAGCCTATGTCTAGAGGTAGTTGGTCTTGTCTAGGAATCCTTGTTACTATATCCTAGCATGGGGGGTGAGCCTTCTGTTACCACTTGTTTGGGAGGAACACGCACCATACTTTGTTGGGTCCCCTTTCTTCTATTTGTGATGGCGAGATATTCTAGTTGGATAGCTCATGGATACTAGTTGATATGTTCCTTTCATTTGATGTATTGTTTTAGTTGGATCTTGTATTTATATTACTCCTCAATTGTAGTCGAGGATGACTCATGTAATTTGTAACACTTATGCATGATCTTCCTCATTCTGGTAATGAGAATTGTAAACATTATTTGAAATTGGTGTAATATTTGGATCTTGAAGTATCTCTATCCTATGTGATGCAATTTAAATTCTTTGAATGTATTTACTTTAAATTCATAAGTAATTAATTTTATGCCACGGATGATAATTTTTATGTCATGGGATTTAGATGTAACCTTAGTTGCATACCATAGAGGATGTTTGTGATAGTGTAGTTCACCTTTCATGTTATTAATGCACTTTAAAAGAAAAAAAATTGTACTCTTTCATAGTTGTTGCAACTTCCTCTAAGGTTATGTGGTGGGGCATTACATAAAGGTGATAGTAGACCCCCCTGACATACTTGTGAAGAATTGAAGGAATATGTTGGACTCCCATTGATGATAACTGGAAATTTTTCCCTTGAAAAATAGGACATTATCCACCTACGCCATTTTTTCAATCAACCAAACTTTTGAAGAACTTTATTCAAGAAATTCCAGTCAAACCTATCATATTCCTTCATCATGTCAGACTTAACTATGAATGAAGGAAAATTCATAGTTGCTATCATGTGAAGAGCCTCATGTACTACTATTTATCCTTAGAAAGTTTCCCTCCATGGAATGAATCCTCCTTATTCTTGAGAAATTATCTTTGGAATCAGAGGTTGCAATCTTAAGTATATTACCTTGGGTGAAAGCACAAAGTTGGGTCCACGAAATGTGGAATTTTTTTCCTTAGCCGAAAAAATGAAATCGGCTAAGCAAAAACGGGATCCTAATTTTTAAGAACGGGATCCCGAGTTATACAAATCAGGATCTCGTTATGGTTTGAGATCCTGAGCCTGAATCGAAAATGGGATCCCATTTTTTAAAAAGCGGGATCCCGTTTGCTAGAGGGTCCCGAATCGACGGAGAGGAAACGGGATCCTGACTTGAAAAAATAGGATCCCGATTTGTAAGAATCGGGATCCCGTTATTTATAAATCGGGATCCCGTTATTTACAAACCGGGATCTCATTTCCTCTCTGCCGGTTTAGGACCCTCTAGCAAATGGGATCCCACTTTTTAAAAAATGGGATCCCGTTTGCTAGAGGGTCTCGAACCGGCAGAGAGGAAATAGGATCCCAGTTTGTAAATAATGGGATCCCGATTTGTAAGAATTGGGATTCCATTTTTTACAAACCGGGACCCCGTTTTGTAAGACTATTTCTTGTTTTAAAAATGAAGAAAACTTCATTTTTTCCTGTGCGCACGAGATCCCGGTTTGTGAGTGATAGTGACTGCCAGAAGACCTCTAGGTACCCGCATTCTTCCTCTTTTTTTTGTGTTTTTACATTTGAAATTGAAATGGTTGTTAAATTTACTATTTCTAGCATGTTTATTTCAAATTTTATTTCCATTTCAAGCATTTTATTTCATGTTATTTTTTAAATAAGAAATTTTAGAAATAGATTAAAAAATATGTCAAATTGTGAAGATTTTCAATAGAAACAAAAAAATAAAACTTGAATTGTATTTTAGAAACAAAATTTAACTTTTGAAATTTGAATTATTTGATGAAACAAAAAAAAAATTAATTTCAAAACCCTAATTGAAACGAAACAAAAAAATTGCATTTCAAAACCCTAGAAATTGAAATAAATTGAAAATTTGCCATCAACTATTTTAATTCTTTTGCATTGCTTAAATGTTTTAAATTTGATTTGCATTGTATGGATAAAATGATATGTTAAATTTTAGTTTCAATGTCAAATTATAATTAGATTAGAAAAACTTTCCATTTTTTGTGAAATGAGTTAATTATTGCTATATGAATTTTCATTTAGAACTATATTTTATATGAATTTTGATAATTAATTTTGGGTCAAATAATTAGTCTATTCTAAATCTAACTTCATCTAGGGTCTATTCAAAACCTTAAGTGAGGATTAAATTGAAAATCTAGCTTCATCTAGGGATCTAGGGTTCTTGAATTGAAGTTGAACTACTTAAGAAGAAATGTGGTATTTCGATGAAACCTTTTGTGAATAATGATCAAGTGTAATTAAATGATAAAATAAAGACAATTGAATGCCTTCGAATACTAAGCAAGTTCAGTTGGCTCATAATGTTTTAGTAAATGTGTAAGGGATGGAAAATTTTGAATTTTAAGTTTAAAATTTTAATGATTAAATCCATGGTTTAGGATTTACCATATGTACTTAGAGTATTGGTCCAGGATTTAAATTTTTGCACTAGTTACCTAGACACTAAATAATCTAAATATTTTTGTTTTCTAAGTTCTTTTAGGTTCTTTCAATTACAAAAAATCTAAAATAAAATACTTCCAATTCAACATTAACTAATTTTATATTATAGATGTTTTATATCATAAAATCCATTTAAGTGAGTTCAATATTAATGAAAAAAATATTAAATAAAATAATCTTATATTCAATTAAAAAAACATGCAGTTAAAATATACATCAAACTCAATCTCAATCACACATAATTATGTGTTTCTATTACGAAAATAGTCAATCTATTCATAAAATAAAATAAAAAATTCATAAACTAGGCACTAACTTGCAAGTCCATTATTCCACCACCCAAACTTCACCCTAAGTTTGTTAAACCCTAAGCCCTGAACTCTAAAATCTAAACCCTCAACACTAAAGCATCCATTTTATCTTAGGACCTTATAATCAAATTTGGTTGCCTTAGGCAACTCCACCAAATTAGATTCCCTTAAGCCATGTCATTTTGTCGTAGAAGCTTACTACAAAGATCCCCTTAAGCCATGTCATTTTGTAGTAGAACCTTACTACAAAGATCCCCTTAAGCCATCGTATTACCGTAAACCCTAAACTCAAAACTATAAACCCTAAATAGGCTAAAGACATCATTTTTTCACCAAATTTTATTCACTTGAGCCATGTCATTTTGTCCTAGGACCTCACTAGACATAGATCTCTTTAAGCCATCCTATCACCCTAAATCATAAATCAATGTCTTAAGGGGTCCTAATATGACATTTCTTAATGGGATGAAAGAAGTTTTTAAAATTTGGTGAAGTTACCCAAGGCAACCAAATTTAACAATAACAAGATTGTGCAAGATTATAATATGAAAGATATTTGAAACAAGACCTATCTCAATCAATTGTTCCACAAGAAAATTTTCTTCACTAAAGCATTCATTTTGTCTTAGGACCTTAAAATCAAATTTGGTTGCCTTAGGCAACTCCACCAAATTTGATTCCCTTAAGCCATGCTATTTTGTCCTAGGACCTCACTAGACATAGATTCCCTTAAGCCATCCTATCACCCTAGATCATAAATCAATGTCTTAAGGGGTCCTAATATGACATTTCTTAATGGGATCAAATAATTTCTTAAAATTTGGTGAAGTTGCCCAAGGCAACCAAATTTAACAATAACAAGATTGTGCAATATTATAATATGAATGATATTTCATGATCTAGGTTGGTCAGTTGAAACAAGACCTATCTCAATCAACTGTTCCACAAGAAAATGTTCTTCACTAAAGCATTCATTTTGTCTAAGTTCTTTTAGGTTCTTTCAATTACAAACAATCTAAAATAAAATACTTTCAATTCAACATTAACTAATTTTATATTATACATTTTTTATATCATAAAATTCATTCAATTGAGTTCAATATTAATGAAAAAATATTAAATAAAATAATCTTATATTCAATTAAAAAAACATCTAGTTAAAATATACATCAAACTCAATCTTAATCACACATAATTATGTGTTTCTATTACGGAAATAGTCAATCTATTCATAAAATAAAAAAATATTCATAAACTAGGCACTAACTTGCAAGTCCATTATTCCAAGGGCCACCCAAACTTCACCCTAAGTTCGTTAAACCCTCAACACTAAAGTATCCATTTTGTCTTAGGACCTTATAATCAAATTTATTTTCCTTAGGCAACTCCACCAAATTTGATTCCCTTAAGCCATGCCATTTTGTCGTAGAACCTTACTACAAAGATCCCCTTAAGCCATGTCATTTTGTAGTAGAACCTTACTACAAAGATCCCCTTAAGCCATCGTATTACCGTAAACCCTAAACTCAAAACTATAAACCCTAAACAGGCTAAAGACATCATTTTTTCACCAAATTTTATTCACTTGAGCCATGTCATTTTGTCCTAGGACCTCACTAGGCATAGATCTCTTTAAGCCATCCTATCACCCTAAATCGTAAATCAATGTCTTAAGGGGTCCTAATATGACATTTCTTAATGGGATGAAAGAAGTTTTTAAAATTTGGTGAAGTTGCCCAAGGCATCCAAATTTAACAATAACAAGATTGTGCAAGATTATAATATGAATGATATTTGCAACAAGACTTACCTCAATCAATTGTTCCATAAGAAAATGTTCTTCACTAAAGCATTCATTTTGTCTTAGGACCTTAAAATCAAATTTGGTTGCCTTAGGAAACTCCACCAAATTTGATTCCCTTAAGCCATGTTATTTTGTCATGATCCAGGTTGATTAATTTGTGGTTTAGGGTGGTAGGATGGCTTAAGGGGATCTATGTTAAACTCTAAACCATAAACCCTATAACATTCATAAATTGTCTAATATTAATAGTTAATTGTATTTTCATTCAAGTAACTTTCCTTAGACATAAATGAGGCTTAAAAGTTTATTTTATCATATGTATTCAATTAGGCCATTTATATTGAATGGTTTAAGGGTATAAATCCTAAACATGTATCTTACATTTTGAAATTACAAATCTAATGTAGGTTCACTCATATCTTCTAGATATCACATGGATCAATTCAATAATATCCGCAATCAACCTCCATGCCCTCCATCTCCACCACCTTCACCTCCACCTCCACCCACTCCACCTCATAACCCCCCACCTCCACCACCTAAAATCGATGGTGCTCGTTTGCAAGCACGAATCAATTCCAATGTTAGAACCATCCAAAATCAAATTAACATTATTCAAAATGAAGAATTTTTCACACCACCTGTAAGGATGATTGCATCTAGGATGCAAACCATTGTTGATGATGTTAGGACTATGGATGGGATCTTAGATGAGCATTGACAATGGCTAGAGGAGAGGAGAACTTCTGATTCTGAAAAGGAAAAACGTAAATAAATGAAGAGATGTAGTAGAAAGCCACAATAGTTTTTAAATTAAGACAATGATCTTAAATAGTTATGAATCTATGAATTTGGTGAACGATGGATATTTTGTGTGATGAATTTGGTGAACGATGGATATTTTTAGATGGATGGTTCTAGATGGATATATATACATGCGTTAGACATAAAATGAGATTTTTGTGAATGTTTCAATTTTATTGTTTACTATGTACACATGTATTAAAATTGCACATATAGTTGTTAAATTTTGAAATTTGTATGTACATAGTTTACTTTAATGATGTATGCATGCAAATTATGCATGGTATTTTTTATTTTAAATGTATGTACATGTTAAATGTATGTATGTTAAATGCATGGTATTATTTTATTATAAATGTATGTACATAGTTTACTTGATCAAGTTCAATCAATGTATATGTGTGTTTCAAATTTATATGATCTTAATATATGTTTGCATATATCATATTTAAACAAATTTGCATGTGTGTTTCAAATTTAACTATTTCTTGTAATATTTTTAGTTTGTATGTTAATTTAGTATAATTTAATGTAGCTGCACACTTATATCTCATATCATGGATGATTTTAATATTGATGATATCATCAATCCACACGCTCAGCCACCTTCACCTCCCCCTCCACCTCCACCTCCACCTCCACCTCCCTCTCCACAACCTATTGCATCTGATGAGGCTCGCTTACGAGCACACATAAATGATCAGGTTGGATCAATACAGAATCAAATCAATGCTATGCAGAGTCAAGCATTGATTCCACCCCAGGTTACACATTTTGCATTTGCAATGCAAAACATTGTGGATGCCATCAGGACCGTTGATTTTGATCTAGATAGGCATAGACGAGACAAAGAACAAATGAGATAATTTTATGTTGATGGTCTCTCTTATAAAGAAATATTAGACCTTAAAATAATGAAAGCCCACCTAGCCCCCTACTTTCTCAACCACATTACTCGACAACCCATTCCTGCGAACAAATCTAGAATATCCATGAGGTGGTGCATACATCCACAGATGAGTACACATTTTTGGGATCGATGGTATATGGATTTTGATAGTCCCCCACATGCTAATTGGGAGTGCCCATTGTATTTTTTGAGGAAATTATATTTAGAGTTTGTTATGGGGCACAAGCCCAATTATTTTGATTTTAAATCATTTCAGGGTGTTGGTGGCGGCATGCCACAATAGAGGTTAGGGGCAAGGGTTGATCCCCAATGCCTTGTGCATGCACAACCCCTTGTTGTTGCTCCTGGTCCTCCTGTTCCTACACCTATGCATCACCAACCTCTGGTCTTGACATTAGGTTCCCTTAGTACACTCGTAGGAGACCTTGATCAACATGCTTCTGCGATAGCGGGTGGGGAGCATAGAGATGATGATGGAGATGTGTTCTATGGAGCTGGTCTGAGTACCACTCCAAGAGTGTCGAGGCTTGTCCCACATGTATGTACCAGTTGCCATCAACTACGCTATCAACCTGATCAGGCCACACCTAGTTTGGGTGGACGTGGAGATTTCGGTGGTTCATTTGGTCACATCAATTCATTTGTAAAGTTTCTTACAAGAGGCGAACATCCTGAGGACACTGGTACAGAGGTATCAATATGCATCTACACGTTCATTTTATAAGAATTTTGATGAATGTATATATCAAAGTAAAGTTTGCAATATATTTTAACAATCAAACTATTTGGTGTACAAACTATAGTAACGATGGGGAAATCATTCGTTCCACGAGTACATACATCAACACCAGTCCTAATCGGCAACCCTTATGGGGTATTTTGATTTCAATTTTTTAAATTATAAATGAAATGATTTTTAACTTGAGTTTTAAATTTATAATAGAATAACATATATGTTTGAAATATTAATGTTGTTTTAGGTGAGTCAATCGGCTTCCACGTCGATTCAACCCGAGGGTTGTCGAGCACTCCTCCACTATTGGTCATCATAGACTAGGGGCAGGTACATCTATATTATAAATTGTTTAACTTACATTAGTATAGTTACAATTATGAATTTTTAATTCACTATATATATGAAATGTGCATGTACACTTGAAAATATTATAAGCTTGTGTTACATGTGTCTACATGTTTGTCTAGGTTGATACCACAATCAGAATTGGCATCGAGCAAACATTAGATTCTGCGGTTACTCATGAGGCCTCTGATTTTTAGGTTGTTTAAATAAATTTCTACACAAAATGTGCAAACTTGAATATATATATATATATATATATATATATATATATATATATATTTACCTAATTCAAGTATGTACATGCTTTAACTTTGATCTTGTAGGACTTTGTTAGTGTGAATTTCAGCCTTGACCCAGACATAGTTACACCTCTAGGAGGGCATGTGGAGCAGGCTCTAGATCAAATGGTAATTTAAATTTTTTATTATATTTAAATTCAATTATAAATTGTATATTGTGAATATATAACTAAATAATTTTAAATTTCAAATTGAATATTAATATAATTTGAGCTAATATATGTTTTAAATTCTTTTTCTTTTATAGCATGTGACACATCTAGTAGTTGAGAATGTACAAACATGTCCTGCAGAAGAGGGTGCACAACCTATGGATATGGTACAATTAAAATATGATAAAATTATAAATTAATTTCAATTAAATCATTTTTAATTATAGACTTGTGCATCTAATTTCAACTTTTTTTGTTTTGTTTGTGTAGATTGATTCAGAAAATGTAGAGGTTGCTTCAGGTGCAGTAGAGCATCCAAAGCCAGATATGACAGTAATTTAATTTTAATAAGATGAATTATAAATTAAATTGTCATTAAATTGTTTTTCATTATCTTACATATGATTTCATCTTTCTCTTGTACAGAGTGTTTCAGGTCATCTGCATAGTTCGCATGGCACGAAGAGGTCTCTTGATTATAGAGACAATACATGACCTAGAAACATGATTTTGTGGGTTATATTTGTTTATTTTGTGGACTATATTTTTGGTTTGCCACATACTCTATTGGACTTTATAATTCATGGTTCTTGAGTACTTAGTTGGACTTTAGTTAATGGGTTGTACTATGATGGACTTTTTTTCATGCACTTAATATATTTACATAAATTATGGACTTTATTATTGTTTGAAATTTTAATTTACACATATACATTTATGCATTTTATGTTCATAGTCAAGATATTAATATAGGACATTAATGTGAAATTAAATATAAATATGAAAATAAAGTTGAAATTAATAAGACATTTTAATATTTATAGTTTACAAATTTAGTGATCTCATACATGATATGTACATTCAATAATTAGCTATAATTAGTCAATGAACTTATTCAATTCAAGTCAATCAATAATTAATAAATAAATCATAATTTACGACATCTTTAGGGGATGTCTTAAGGGTTAATAATAGAACGCCTTAAAAGGATGTCTTACGGGTTCATAATAGAACGTCTTAAGGGGATGTCTTAAGGATTCGTGATAGAATGTATTAAGGGTTCATAATACAATGTATTAATGGTTCATGATACAATGTCTCAAGGGGATGCCTTAAGGGGTCATAATACAATGTCTTAAGGGGATGTCTTAAGGGGTCATAATACAATGTCTTAAGGGGTCACAATACAATATCTTAAGGGAATGTCTTAAGGGGTCATAATACAACATCTTAAAGATATAATTTATTTAACAATAATGTATGCATGAAATTTAGTGATTTGAAGACATACAAGGACATATATGTACATATATGTCATCTCAAAACAATGTTTACAAAATTTGGGTATGCCATCTCAAGAACATCTCAAACTCATGCCCAGAATGTACTAGGTCTTCACACTGCCTAATATCAAAAAGGTACAAGCAATATCAATGAAATCATCAAAACATACATAATTTAATTTATATAAAACTAACTATATGTACACAACTCAAGTACCTGCATTTAAAAGTATTCCACATGTGTGTAGGTTGAATCCATGCATCCTCTCCTTTTTGTTTCAAAGTATGAGATCAATGCAATGATGGCTTAAGGATACAAAAAAAGGATAATAAATCAATTTAAACTATTAATGTACAAGCAATATCAATATGTAATCAAAACATGTATTTAAATATATTTTTACTAATAATTACCTCTATTTAAAAAGACAATATAAAACTTAAACTATATTTACCAGTATTTACTTATTCCATTGTACCATCTGCATCCTCTCTTTTTTGTAATGCATCTATGATTGTCTCATGCTCTTCCATAGAAATTGTCCATAACATTTTATTTGTAGGTCTTCCACGATACCGATCTAGTTTTATATTTGTTGCCACCACCAAATGTGAATAATGTATAATTTTTTTATGCGGTTCATAATCTTCGAATGCAGGTAGACCATTCTTCCTTGCTAGGTATTTTCATAGCCAAGTGCCAACAACCACAACTGATCCTATTGGAAAATATGAAAACAATCCTCATATAAGTTCTCAAATATTTTTTAATGAGATGAAAAAATTGTTCTAAAATATTGTCTAAGGGGATCAAAAAAATATTTATCAAAATTTTCTTAAGGGGATCATGGTACCTGTTGGATAATGATAGCCATCATCATCTTCTCGAGGTGATATTAACTTATGTTTACTCTCCACACAACAAGCCAACCAATATTATGTTTGCTCTTCATTCCCCTCAGGTGCAACAAAAACATACACATGTCCTGCAAACAAAAAATGATTTAATAACTTGCACATATCAATATAAAAAAATTAGTATTACAAAATAACTTAATAAATCAAAATTAAATGAAATAAATTGAATTAAATTACCTTCTTGTACAAGGTCTGAAACACGGTCATAGTCTTCAGATGCAAACACTTGATCATTTTCTTCAATAGTTCTTTCATATTGATCATGTGCTTGTGAAGGTGTCAACGATCTTTGTTCCCTCTTTTCAACCCATTATGTATTTTCACATGCTTCCCAATCTCCTGAGATGCAAAACTGGCAAAAACATGCAAGCTTCCTTGTCCAGATAGTCCATGTGCTTGCTGTCGAACTCCTAAACGAGTGCCATTTAGTAGATCCACGAATTGTCTCACAGTCAACTCTAGGTACAATGTTATCTTCTTCAACCAACCAAAAGAATCGATGAACTCTAGAGTACTCACTCAAACGAGGTGTAGATAATATTGTATTACACCAATCGACAATCCCACGCGCATCTTTAAATTTTACTGCATCTTCAAATTTTAATTGTTCTCTAGCGAGAATTCTTTTGACACACGCACTAGCTCCATCATGTTCTCCTTTACCATGCCTAGCTTCAAAAAAACTCCATATATGTTGGACATTAATTTCTTTGTAAATCCTACTTAACCAATAGAACATTTGAGCATTTTTGAACTGCCCCGTACAATTATCTGACCATATGAGGTGTTCTTTCATATGGATTCCTCTTTCTCTTAATTTTTTGTAAAATATACTGAAACAGTATTGAACAAACTCTGATGAGTGTAATCGGTTGTCACTCAAATAAAAATGATACTCCCTCAGAACTTTTCTATCATCCTCAATGCTATTATTTGCATGTCTATAAACAATATGGACAAACATAGCTACTTGCATTGAATTATAATACTGTGATTGAATTTCCTCTTGCGGAGCTAGAGTATAATTTTCTGCAAAATCAACCACTGAAAGTATAGTACCAATTGGAAATGTGTTTCTACATGTGCAAAATTGGCCATCAAGCCATCGAGCATGCTGAGAGTGCATGATATATTTTGGTACTATATTATTCTTAAATTCACTCATGAATGCATGCACACTAACTTTTTTTGTAACTAAATCACAATGCTTTCGTATTTTTCCATCTTTTAAAGAATAGTGAACATTCTTAAATATTTTAACTTCTACTTATTGTTGTCCAAAATCATTATCAACACTTTCATGCATACAAATTCCTAAGAATGAAAGGTTTCCATAGTCAATGCATTGTCTAGAAATACAAGAACTTAAATAAAACAATTTACCATTAGATCTTTCACAAAACAAACTTGAAATAAATTCCCTTATTGCTTCAGGTGGCATATTAATACCGCATTCCTGTATAATCATGTTAGTATGCAAGGTACAACGCATACATCGAAAAACATCATAAAAATAACGAAATTGAACATGTGTTTTACAACAACAAGATATTCGTTGCCTATTAATTTTTACATACCACATTTTACATGTTTCAAAAGACCTTTGACTTATTTTAATATTACCGGGTAACACTAAATCACCACAAAATTTTCTATAAAATTCAATTTTTGTTGTATCTAATAAGTGTTCTGGGTGAGGATCGCGAACTTTGGACCCCACCCTTAATTTTAAAACATCTCTAGCATTAGATGAAACCCTAGTATTTTCATGCCAATATTTTTCAATCAAAGATTTAATTTCAACATTCAATTTCATATCAAACCTTGGGAGTTGACCACTGAAACTCCAACATTGGTTGATAGGATAATTTTCTATAATTATTCTTCTTTTTGTCATTCTTAGCAATGTTTTAGGATGTATTTTTAAAACTTCACTAATATTTCTTACCATTATTTTATTCAAAGTTGCTTTATTAACTATAGCAGTTGTTACAGCTCTTGTTGCTGCATTTTTATCTTTAGATCGACTATTTTTTCCAATTGATTGAATGGCACTAGCAACAGTACACATAACATGTTTCAATGATTGATCTTTTCTTTTTGGTTTAACAAAAAAGCCTAACCTTTTCATTATTTTCCTCATTTTTTGCATTCTCATCAATTGCATCATTAGTTGACATTGAATTGTAATTTTTTTACGTAAAAGAATTTTTTGTATATTTTATTTGCATGTGTTCTTATCTGCCTTTTCATCAACAAAACAGTTTTCATTTTCATTTACATCACCAAAACGGTTTTCATTTTCATTTACATCAACAAAACAGTTTTTGTTTTCATTTTGAATAACAGGATTATTCTCAATTTCATTTTCAACAAAGGGATCATTCTCACTATCATTTTCAACAAATTCTATAAAAGTTTCATCTCTCTGAATATTATCAATGTCAACATCATTAAGTCCAGCATCTTGTAAAATTTCTACATACGAATTTACAAATTCACTAACATGTGGATTTGAAGATGTACCTAGATTTGTGCATATTGAAACATTATCCATAGCATTGAAAGAGGGATTTGAAGACATAGTAGGACTTGATTGTATAATCATATTCTTCTCCAAATTGACTTCTTGCAAATTCACTTCATCTACAACCATGGTCTCCTCTAGGTTTGCATCTTCAATAGTTGTGGAATTGGATGCTCCCCCATCATTCATTGATTTAATTCTCATTCTTCTTTCTCTTTGTCTATGTCTCTCCTTTTCTTTGTTTGCTTCAATTTCTTCAGGAGTCAATGTCTTCCTCCTCTTATTACGAAATTTATTTCCCATGATTATAAAATTCTCAAGCACAAATGATGTAAATAGTGAAATTCTTCAAAAAATCCGATTCAAATTGGAAGTTGAAGACCTAAAAGGACTAAATTCTTCCTCTTGTGTTCCTCAAAACAAGTAGAAAACTAGCACAGTTCTACTTTAAAACTAATTTCTTCATGCCTCCTTTGAAAAAATTTATCAAAAAAGCAAGTCACCACCTGTATAAAAAATGCTCAATGAAAAAAATAGAACAATTTTACTATTCTCAGTTGTACATGTGAAGTTGCAGACTTCACAATAAAAATTGACAGTATTTAAAAGAACATAGTTGATAGAGAAACGGGATCCCGAGTTTAGGATGGGATCCCGTATTTAAAGATACGGGATCGCGTTTTAAACTCGGGATCCCGTTTCTCATAATTAAATCCGGTGACCGTTGCGGAACAGGATCCCGTTTCTAAATAGGATGCCATTCCACTGTCAATGGTCACTGGATTTAACTATAGGAAACGAGATCCTGAGTTTAAAATGAGATCCTGTATCTTTAAATACGGAATCCCGATTTGTAATCGAGATCCCGTTTTTTTTAATTTGAATTTTTTTGGCCTTGTGGTTGGGTTTTTGCTTTGGATTTTGGTTTGGGAAAAGCGTTGGGAGTCTAAACCTAGGCCTTCAAGCTGGTTTGACTTGCAACTTGAAGGTTCTAACAATGTTAGGGAAAAAAATTGAGTTTGGACATATGGCTGATGACTTTTTTTGTAGAATTTTTTAACGAAATTAAACCCATTTTAGATGAGACAATGCAAATTTCAAATATGTAATTTTTTTTACGATTGGATTATTTTTTCTATTTTTTAATTAATTTTTGATGAAATTGGTCCATGAACTTTAAATATCAATTTTTTTTACTATTTTAAAAACTTTTGATCAACATAACATTTTGACGAACGATTTGCACAAGGGAAAACTTCAGGCAATTATTTTCAATTTAAAAAAAATACAAATGCAAAAAATGATAACTTTAGGTCATCTTATGCGTGTCGTACACGATGATTTTTCTAAACGTCAAATATGCCTAATAAAAAAATAACAAAAAAAAAAAAATTCAATAAAAAATTAAAAAAAAATATCCAGGGCACGTTTCAGTGAGTCACAAGTCTTTTACCAAAAGGATTTAGAAAAATATGATAATTTAGGTCAAAATATCAATGTCGTACACGTGCATGGTATGGTAAAAAAAAATGACTTTTTAATAGTGGTTTTTACAAAAGCCTATTGAAACTCAATTTGTACAATGTGGGTATTGAAATAAATTACATATTTGGAAACTAGACTCCAAGTACTACATTTTATGATTAGTGACTTGTTTGAAGATTTCATCTCTAAGTGCTTCAAATTTTAAGGTGAAATGTGTCAAACTCTGAAAATCAGAGAAAACACTTCCACTTTTTGGCCAAAAAGTGGACTCAACTTCTTGCCAACACCCATTTAATTTGGTAAATTTAGTGTCTAAAAAATCCTAATAGGACCCATTCACCTTTAGTGGAAAATGAGTCCTCTCCACATAGGACACCCCTTTCTTTACATTTTTGAGATGGGCTTTTGATGTTATTTCACCTCCCCAAAGCTTCGTCTTGGAAATTGTGTTAGGACCCATTCGCCTTTAGTGGTGAATGGGTCCTCCTTGAGTAGGACACCAATTTTTAATTTAATTTTGGCGGGATCCTTATGATTTTAATACCTAGATCTAAGATCGGCTTGAATTATTTGAATTTAAGGGTTAATCTCTAAATTTAGTATAAATATGGGGTTAGTTCACATTATTTCATCTAGAAAGTTTACAAGAGGCCTAAGAATTCAAGTTTTCAAGCATTAGAGCATCACAAGAGCATTCCAAAGACATTTCAAGGAAGATTTGTGAAGTTCATTGCCGTAATTCAAGATCATTCCATCATGTCTAATGCATAGTGCATTCATACATGTTGTTGAGCTAAGATAGTGGATGTAACATTAAAGATCTACTTGAAAGAATTTTTCATTTCTATTCAAGATCAAGATCTACATTCTTCATGGCTACTACATGTTAGATTCTAGATTTATCTTCCAAGACGTCTTCCAAGGTATACAAATTTCATTATTTCATGTTTTAATTTTATTATCTCATCATTTGGTTTAATTACCTAAAAGGGGTTTGACTTAGGAAAAACCTTATTCACTAACAATCAACAAGTTTTCCTTCCCTTCAATGTGTATTTATAGATTTACAGGCTGAAGATCAAGTGGGGAAGAGATTTGAAGCAAAATTGTCGAAGTTTTCAAGTTGCAAGATTATCAGTCATAGTGCAAGAACAAAGAAAGGAAGCTACAAAATTTGTTATAGGCTTTTGAGAGCTGAAAACATAGGAATTGAGAGTGGAAACATTAAAGTATAGGACCCAAAAATTAGTTTTCTAAAACCCTAAAAGGACCCATTCACCACTAAAGGTGAATGAGTCCTCACTAGGGCTTGAAGTAGTGAAAAACTAGGATCTGGGAGTGTTGATTGAGAGGAATAAAACCCATAAGTCATTTTATGTAACCCTATCAGGGACCCATTCGCCACTAAAAGCGAATGAGTCCTTTGTGGCCTAAAAATAACAAGTTTTCTACAAGGTACACATCCTTTCAAGCTCTCAAAACTCCCCTCTTCATTGCTATAACATTTAAGATTAGTTTCTCATTGTTATTTGCAATTTTTGTCTCTCATTATTGAATGAAACATTCATCTAATGAAAACTAGGTTCATCATTGATACCCTATTGATAGTGAACCTCTTTTTCTATGTTTCACATGCGAGTTATGGATTTTTTTGTGTGCTTTTGGTTGGGCTATTTATTCCCTATGGGATGCTTGGATCTATGGCATGTGTTGCTTCATTGAATAATTTATAATATTTATATATTCAACAAATTGATAAAGTAATATGATTGGGTGTAAGATTCATATCCCAAATGAAGGAAATCTGGATTGGAATTGAGCAGAGGAGATGGGTTAGTAAATGACCATGCAAATCACTTAACATCTAGATTAGGTATGAGATCTTATAAAATATTTTGATTAATGGATAAATAGGTTTTGAAGGGGCCCTAAAACCATTTACAAAATAAATAGGCTACTAAAAAGATAAGACTAGGATAAACAAGCAACTCCAAAGCCAAAACGTTGCCACTAAGATGAATCTTTACAAAGCCCACAACAAACCATTAGCAAACAAACAACAAAAGGAAGACAAAAACAAGAAATTATTGCAAGTTCTTCAAGATCTAAATGCTACTTCTAGGTCCCGATAAATGACTTGCTCATGCATCTCAACAACCTCTACTAGTTATCGAGCTAGAATCATAGTGTTTTTATTCATATTTCTCCTTGTTTGAATGTTAGTACCAACATCCATACCCTACCATGCCCACCATTCATACCATCATCCTCCATTTCATCAACATCTATCCCCTTAATGATTGATTCCCCCATCCATTTATGTGCCTTCTCATTCAACAAATTCAACCCCTAAACATTGTTTTGTAGAGAAGCTTGAATAACTTGCACTAGAGTCTTCTAGTCATCATGAATCTTACTAGTCATCTTCTAAAGATAAGTAATTCTAGATTCATGATCTTGCCTTAATTTTGATGCATCACCAACACCCTTTTTAAGGACTGCATGTATATCCTTGGTCTAATTATACACAATCACCTCCATCTTACTACTATTTATAATTCCTACATTTGTATTGGCCATCGAGCTTAACTTGATGTTTATCTATTTAACTTCAAAAAAGATCCATTTTAAAAAGTTTAAAAAGATACCTAGTCCTATATTTCACCATCCTCATGACAACACTAGTGGCATCCTTCTCACAATTGACAATCTCATTTGGTAAGTTGTTTGATTCCTCAGGGTGACCCTCCTTGCACATATGTCACATTGGGTATATATTTTAGCTTTACCTTCTCCTACAATACTCCTAGAACTTTTTCATGGTCTCAACAACAATGAGGGATTTATCCACTTTGTAGAGGCGGTTGCAGTCTATCATGGTCTCAAATTGGCTCAATGCCAAGGGTATAAGAAGGTTTGGGTGGAGGGTGATTCCTTAAATATTATTAATAATTTGAAATTGGCCTCTCCCCTTTCATGGACCATAGAAGCCTTGATTAAGGATTCAATGGAAATTATTAAAACTTTTGATAATGTTTGCATCTCCCATATTATGAGTAAGGGAAACAAGTTAGCTGATTTTTTCGCTTTTTTGAGTTACGGAACAAAAGGTATGGAATTTAAATGATTCCATTCCTTTCGAAGCGACAATGATCATCATTAATGAGAGTTGATATTTGGTTTATCCTTGCTAGCATGGTGGGATGTATGTCCTATGTCATGTGGGGAAAATATTTGAATGAGGATGTTAACATTTTGATTTTGAAGGATGGATATCACATTGTTCGGAGCTACATTTTGTTATTGCCTTATTGTTCTTCGATGGGTCTTGAACAAATTTTGGGTCTATTTAGCCATAGCTTCTGGAGGATTCTATTTTGTTTTTTAGGCCTGGGTGTTGTGAGTATCATTTTCAAGTGGTTATGGTTGTGTGTGGTGTTGAATTTCATGATGGGTGGGGACAAGAATAATGCCGAGCCTAAGTCTTTTGACACTGTTAAGCAAAAGATGAAGGTCTGGGAGATCCTTGAAAAGGGTGGCTTAACTGTTTATATGGAAATATTGCATGGTTTCATTACACAGGCTACTGAAATGGTTGCTAAAGGATGGAATGATAGAAACCTTAATTTGGGTAGCAGGGACATCATGGTAGATGAAGAGTTTATAGCTCAAATTACTAGTTTGGCTATGCAGGCAATGGCAGTTTTTAGGGACAAGAAGGACTCATAGGATGCAATGTTGATCTTCAAAGGTAATGACGCGATTGATCTCAGGAAGGTGAAAAGTGGTGGCTGGTATAGGAGCTCTTTGAAGGCGCTCTTGTGTGATTTGGTGGAAGAAATCATGAGGTATGTTATCTTGGAGGGAAGGTACACGACCATCAATAACTATCATTTTCTTTTTCTTAACCATTTTAGGCATAAGAAATGGGTTTCATTTCCCTATTATGTGTTGATATTGCTGGATACGGGGATTAAGGATCACATGAAAAACCCCAGGAACCCAGTTCTACATGTTGGGTCAATCCTTCTAATTTATGAACATGTGAAAGCGCTTGAGATGCACAAATCTCTTGTGTCCTCGAAGGATAATGTTGGCAAAGCCCGTGAGGGTTATGATACGAAGTCAGGTGAAGAAAGGGTTAGCAAAAGAGCCAAGAGGAGGAGGCTTATTTTGAAAAAAGAGTCACAGTCTGAAAAGGATGATGATGCTAACTACATCTTAGACTCCTATGCCTCTTTTGAGGAGTGTCCCTCTTCCCCTGTTCTGGGAAAAACAAGGAATAAAAATTTGGTCGATAAAGAGGGCTACACTATGTGTAACAATGATGCGGTCATGATGGATCTTCCTAAAGGTGCCAAGGATAAGATTGACCTATATGAGGAAGATTCCTCTCTCACCCCCTAAAATAAAACATGCTAAGGAAACTGAGGTTGGGAGCCAAAAGAGTAGGGAGCAGAGATCTGCCAGTCAAATCCTAGAGAAGGGTTTCCCTCTATCTCTTGTTGGTGGTATCTATGGTGAGGCCTCTCTGAATTCTAACATTGGGTTAATGCAGGGGAAGGATGGTGTTATGGATTGTGGTCTTTTTGGGGGTTCTAACAAAGCGGAGGGGGATAGGGAGCTAAAAAGAAAGACTATTGCGAAGGATCTCGCCTATTCCATTCACAAGCTAAAGTCTCTTGTCCTTGTTGATAAAGGTAAGGTTATTGTGGATGATAAAATTCAAGTTAGTTCTTCTAATGAGGATGTTGTTGTGGAGGATAGGATTGAAAATTTTGATAGGGAAGACTTGTTTGATGTGTTGGGTTCAGTCTGTGAGACTACTAATCTGTAGTTTAAACTTTTTAAATGGTTTTTTCATGAACTTAATAGGATTAATGTTAGGATCAAAGGTGTGGCTAGTAAGGCTGAGGACCATGTTTTTCAAAGCCAAATTGACAATTTGATGGATTCTCTGAATATTGTGGCTAATACTATGGCAGAGGAAACCATCAATCCGAAATAGAATCTGGAAGGTAGAATTTTATCCCTTGAGGATAAAATTGATAAAATTTGGAAAATGGTGATAAAGAGTGCTGAGGCAACTAAGCTTGTGGGCATTCCAGATTCTGCAATGAGGAAAGTGGTGCTGAAGAGTGGTGAGGCATCTAAGCTTGTGGGCACTCTAGATGTTGCCATGATGATTTCTCCTTTGATTACTGCTAAAAAGAGAAAAGAGCCCAGGCATGCTGATGTTACTATTGCTAGGAGTAAGGTGTTGGATGTGGGTGGTGTTGGTGAGAAGGATACTACTAATTTAGGTAAATTTTTTATTGAAGAAGTTAAAACTAGTGGGCCTAGGGTCAGAAGTAGAAATAGAATGAAAGCTCAGGTTGAGGCCATTGGCGGGGAGGTGTTTAATACATGGAAAATGCACAAAAGATGGTTGATACTGATATGGAAGCTGTTGAGATCCTGAAGAATATGTAGTGCTTTTGGTTGGCTTCTTTTTGGCTATTTTTTGGCTATTAGTTTGCTATCGTTGGGTTGATTGTTGCATAATGTTGTTATCTTTTCTTATCAGTTGCCCTCTTTTGTAAAGGGTTTTGGGCCCCTTCAAAACTTTTTTTTTACCTTTAATCAAAACAATGAGGGATTTATCGAAATCCACCATTTCAGTACTAGCCTTATTCACTTGAAAATCCTCATCTGGTTCCATCAACTTCTCAAGATTCTCTCCCACAGTTGCAAGAACACCTTGATCATTTTCCTTTTTATTCATTGTCTCAACCACTATAATAACCTCTTGTCCCTTATCCATACCACTCTTTAGGTTTTTATTCACCATAGATCCCTTACCCTTGACCCCTTTAGCACCTCCCACAATTATTTTTTTCCTTTTAACATTAGGAGGATTAGATGACTCCTCCATTTTGTAACTCTAACACCTTTTCTTTCTTGAAGAATCCGTTATAGGCTCAACAACTTGGTCTTTCTTACCTTTATTCTTAGCAGCAATATGAGTCCCATCATCTTTCATATTCATCTGGTAGCCCCTTGACCAAGAGAGCGGAGCATCCTTCTTAACCTGTTTCTTATCCTATTTATCAAAATCCTCCTGGGGGTCAAAATAAAATTTTAAAGAATCTAATCCTTCATTCACCCAATCCTTATCATTAAAGTCATTTCCAGTCTCATAACCTAAGGATACATCCTTAATCATATGAACTTTAGCCAATTTAGGAGCTTCAAGCACATTATATGCTTTTGCATATTCCATTATCAATGATATTAAACCCTCATGTAGAAAAGGATTGTTAGGATTTTTTTTGAATTCATTAATCCCATTTTCCAAAGATAGTAGCAAATAGTATGGGATTAAAACCAATTTGTTATGCCTAAAGTGATTAAGAAGCATAATGTAAAAGCCATAGACTATAGAGAATCTCCCATCAAGAGTAAAATGCCTCATTATTGCAATCGCCACATCCCCCCTATATGTTTGATGGAATGTCTATTGTAGCCTCTATAGGCCAATTTCTCTAGCCTCTCCTTCTCCTTCCCTTTAAAAGGAAAATCTTCAAGGCTGATTTTGATGTCAACCTTTCTCTATAGAATTTTATTCCTTCAAAGATAAACCAGTAATATTAGCTATGAGATCCTCTCTGATGTTAAACTCCATACTAAACACTCTTAATACTTTCCTATTCTAGCCATTGATGTTTATCCTAAAATTGATATTTGATTTATATTGATAAAAAAAATAAAAAATTCAAACTTTAAAATAACTCTAAAGCTATAATAATTATGTTAAATAACCATATGTATAATATAATATAAATTTATTTTACTATATGAAATAATAATAGACATTCATAATATAAGATAAATTTAAATAATAACTTATATATTATTTTATATTAAATAAATTATAAATCAAATCAAATGATAATATAGTATATCTCTAAGAAAAAAGAAAAGATAATAATGTAAACAATAATTTGGTTAAATAATACATATAATTTAATATTAAATTTAATAAATGAATTCTTAATTCAATTATAAAATATAAATAATAATTATAATATAATATAATATAAATTTTTGTATTTTAACTTTTAATTAAATAATTAAATTCATCTCATTTGAAACATAATTAAATTTATATAATAATTATGCTAAACAATAGTTATGATATAATATATAGTTAATAGTTAATAATACAATAATATAAAACTTATTATTAATAATACAAAATAATATAAATGTTAATTTAGTACAATATTAATATAAAAATCTTTTAAATGAAATAGTATAATTTATATTGTGTTTCTACTATATGATGATTAGATAATATTATCTAATTTAATTAAATTTAAAAAATAATTGAATTTAAATATTAATTATTTTTAATAATCATAAGTATAATTAAATATATCTAATAATAATTATAATAAAATTTCTATTATATTTCTATTATATAATATTAACTAATTTAATTTAATTTAGAAAACAATAAAATTTATATAAAAATGATTTTCAATAACCCATGTATGAAGGCGAGTTGCCTTTTTGAGCTAGTGAGAAAACGAGCATCTCCGGTTTATGAAACTTCTCCATCTCTGGCCCAAAATTGCTATAAGAAAATAGCCAGGAAAGGATTTCACATATGGGGAAATGATTGACATGCGAGATAGAAGGAAGTGGTCAGTACCATATGCACTCATTTCTCAAAATTCTCGGGCTCCCACACACGAAAATAGTCATGTAACAACTCCACTCAAATTTGGTCGATAAGTCATAAATAGACCTTAAACGACCTTGTTATAATGAATAAAATGTCCTTTGGCTAGTGTGGCATTATGGGGTCAGGTCACAAAGGCTTCTAGTAGCATGCAATTTTTGAAATGTGGTTTATTCATAAATGTGTGCCTCACATACAGCTGCCACTTGTTGATGTCATTTTGTGGGTATGGTTGCTTTGTTTACTTCTTTAATGGTCAATAAGTCATAAACAAACCTTAAATCTTTTTGCTACAATCAATAAAATGTCCTTTGGCTAGTGTGACATTATGGGGTCAGATCACAAAGGCTTCTGGCAGCATGCAATTTTTGACACATGGTTTATTCATAAACATGTGCCTCGCATATGGCTGCCACTTGTTGATGTCATTTGGTGTGTATCGTCGCTTTGCTTACTCTTCTAATGGTCCAACAATTATGTAATGATCAGAAAGAAAAGACAAGTATTAATGACTCTGAGTTGCAAACCGCAGGGGAATAATAACTAATTCTTAATATAAGAAGAAAAATATAAGATAGTGTAAAAATAGAATCATATAATTTAAAATTAATACAAATGTAATATAAATAAGTTAAACATTGCTAAAAAATAAAATTCTTTGAAAAGAATATATTTCCACATTATTTGTATATTTATTTTGAATAATCTAGATAATGTTTAGATATTATCAATTTTATTTTAATAATTATTTATATTTTATTATTATCTTAAACATATCTTTATACAAAATTATATTTAAATCATATGCAATACAACTGAAAAGTTATATATAAATATACAGATAGCAATGCCTGGTAACTAAATTATGTAGTAAATGAAAGAATAATGATAAGTGAATCTTAATCTCTGTATAAGTTGTATCTCACGTAGACTAAGTCAATATCTACTTCAAGAAAAAATAGGAAGTCCATATGTGTACATATTCACAGAGATCCAATACAACAGGAAAGAGAAAAGGAGGTCCGCTAAATGCTAGAGGAGTTTCTGGTGGGATAAGTGTATGTTAACAGACAAATCTCTCCAATGCCATCAGTCAAACTTCAAACTTGTAGAAGGCTGCTGTGAAGGATCAAACTCTTTGGTATCTACAGCAGGATTCATCCTTATCTTCAGGAGCTAGGCATTTCTCAAGGATCCTGATAGATATCTCATAGATATTGTCATTTTTATGTTGCTTAAGTGCTTCAATTTTATCCAACCAACCAGCATCCTCAAGTAACTTCACATATTTATCATGGTATCCTCCATCATCACCAACTCTCAGTATATTCTCCAGACCCTCTAGGCATATTGTTACAATTTTTGAGTCTGGACAACTAAGAAGATTACATAGGGCTTTTATACAACCTTGAAATACCAAGTACCTGTGTTAAGGCATTCCATTAATCTCATACTAACAGAGCTCAGCAGAAAATGTTTGTTTCTCAGAACTATATATAAGAGACAAACAAGTCAGGGAATAATATAGCACTTACTCTATCTGCTTATGGGTTCCACGTGAAGTGACATTAGTAATTGCCCAAGCTGCCTCTCTCTGTATGTAAAACTCTGCATTTTCTATCAACCATAGAAGTGGAGGAACCATACCCGCATCAATAACTGTCTGGAAAACATGCCCAAGTTAAAGAACATGTGTAGTTCCAGTCATCCAAATATGTAAACAAGAGAGTGTACACTTGTCAACAATAGAACTTCACAGAGAAACAAAATTAAAATGCCATTTTCATTTAAAACTAATAGCTGTCATAAATAAATCCACGAGCAAAAAACTCACCTGAATCTGATCCTGGTTCCCTGCTGTAATGTTGGAGATTGTCCAACAAGCCACCTTTATAATGAATATTCTGTTATCACAAGTGAGAAGTGGGAGGAGACATGGAAGGGCTCCATTGTCGACAACATACTAAATCACAAAATGCCAACGTACAAGTAAATAAAATGACAATATATTGAAGAACTAAACGTCCATGTAGGGTTAAACAAGAAATCAGAACGTATGAAATACCTGAGTTTGTACATCATTGCCAGTGACCATATTGCCTATTGTCCTCAAGGAAGCTATGACAGCTGTTGAACGATGCCTACCAGGAAAGAAATTATATTCTTCTAAGATGTGAGATCCTATGTATTTGCACTTAATGCTACAAGAAAAACAGTCTGCTAGTTGAAAAGCATGTCCAGATGTGAGATCTATTTCCTTGAATGGTACTGCTAAAATAAATAATTATATTACATTTAAGTGAGATAAATCCTGACTGTGCTAACAAAGTAGTACCTGAATGGTATCTCACTCATGGTATAATCAGCAAAGGAGTAACTTAATTGTTTTAAAAAATTGTAGAACTAAGGAGGAAATAGGGTAAATGAAATAAATTAGCCCATTTGCATGTTTCCTATTATCTATACCATTTTTCGGAGCGGGCTTTACTTGAATTACTACTACTAATGATATTCTCAAGAAATTTCCTATTGACTAGAGAACTAACTTTAAAATTTGGAGAAGCCTTCTACAGACACCAGCTTTAATAACAGCATCAATAACATTAATGTCTCCATGAGATATATATGAAAGAGCCCAGCAAACATCTGCCAATATATCTTCATCAGCGATATGAAGAAGATGCTTTAGAATTGGAAGGGCAGCCTTTACCTACAAAGAAATACAGGAAGCCTTCAGACCTGTACCTCATAAAGACAATCTATGATTCATTTAAATGCTTTTAAGAGTGAGAGAGGGGGAAAATAAAATCTTCAAAAACCAAAATGAGTTTATCTATGATCCTCTGTGTTCAACATCAAATATCTTCCATTTTCCAAAGTGACTTAAATAAAGGCAACTTGCTACTAAGGGATTTTTGCAGCAATTGCACTGTTCTCATTTGTTCATAGAACTGAAATGAATCATCTGCTTCAAGTAACTAAATCTTGGTACAAATCAGTGTCTAAATTTATTCCTGCACCTTGAGTTTGATACCCACTAGACATGATACAGAGTCATACATTGCTAATATTGAGAGACATACAAACAAATTTCATTAAACTTAAAAACTATATAGTGTGTATAGTTTACCTGCTCAAAAGGAGGACGCGGCTTGCCACGGCAAAAATTTACCAGGGCCCATGTTGCGTTCTTCAGCATTGCAATTGTGGGTTTCTCATTGAACAGGGTGAGCAAATTTTTCATACCTCCATTACCGAGTACAATGTCCCTGAATTTGGGAGAATCTCCAGCAATATTGCCTAAACCCCAGGCAGCCTGTAGTGCATAGCAATACACAAATACAAGTAGAAACTCTATAAAGAAGACGAGATTAATAAAACATAATAGAAAATTCTGACCAAGAAAGACATTGTCCATTACTTGGACACGCAGTTTGACGTTGGCATTACGGAGAAGCTCAATAAACAGAGGAACTGCACCACTCTCAACTATAGCACTTGTCTGTTCTGATGTCCCGGATGCAATATTTGTTAAAACCCAAGCTGCCTCATACTGTAATAGTAAATAATACAATCTAGTGTTAGAAATAGGGAGAAGAACATTAAGACTGACACCCTCTAACTTTGAATAGGAAGTGGCATTAAAATTAAAATTTAAACAAGAGCCCAAAAGTAGGACCCCAACAGAAGGGGTTCATGGAAATGACCGTTGAAATATAGAAATGTTGAACAACAATTCAATTTATGATAAGCATCTTCCTATGACTATATTAATGCAGTTTTCCATAATTAGTAAACTAAAGCATTTACAGTACTAAAAGTACCATACTTCCAGCTAGTTGTAAAATTGTACACAATTCTTACCTGAAGTTGGGGTGCATCCATCCTTTTCAGAAAATTAGAAAAATAAGGCACAATTCCCATTTTGATAATTTCATCAATCGGTGGATCTTCCTCTGCACAATAAGCATCTTAAGAAATCCATTATAGTTCCCTTCCATATGTAGATGTAGATCAGACAAATGGTGCAGAATTATATTAACCTACCGGTACATAATTTTCGGAATTGTCTGGTAGCGTCTAGTTGTGCTACTGCCGCTACGTCTTGGGACATAATTGCTGTAATTTCCAACTGTTGAAAAAAATTTGATATAATTGGAGAAAAACATAACGTGTAGAATTAATGAATTAAATTTCAACGAAAGGTTCATCAATTCAGTGGCTACACAAAGTCATGAAGAAGATTGAAAAAAAAAAACAGCAAGGGAAACCTATTCAACAACCTTTTCTTATCTTTAGGACCATTTTTAATAAACTGAAAACCCTAGCGAAGCATATAGAATTTCAATAGCAATCTTGAAAAAGATAGAAAGACAATTGAACAATTTACAATAAAGATTATAGAAAGACAATCTCCGAAGGTAATGGAATGGATGAAGCATTATAAAATCAACTCCATCATCACTGATTGGAAAACATAAAAGTATCATTTAAAAAATCATTCCACCAAAAGATAAAATCCAAGAAAGAACCCAGTGCCACAAAACCATTAAATGCTCAATGAGGACCTAAAACAATCCATAGTCCATATCTACCAAAAGATAAAATCCAAGTAGTAGATTACAACAATTTTAAACCTAATCATTTTGTCCAGTTTAAGAAACCAACCAGAGAAAAGCTGTAAGAGCTTAATCCATAATTGATGCCAATTAATCAAACATAATTTAAAATCTTCATATCCTCAATTCCATTTTTCCTTTACGGCTTTTCTGGCCGGCCCATCCCTCAACATTCATTCTTTAACAGATGAAGAATTAAACCCCGTCAAAAGCATCAAATACCCATCAATCCCTTTACACCAAACTGAAGGAAATTAAATCATATATATTTATCCTCTGAAAAGATCCATCAATTGGGGTCTCACAGTAATTCATTGAAATGCCAGAGTCGACTTCAAAAATGCCGAATCAAGAAACATAAACTAGTTCTAAATTTCCCCTCCAACAACAGATGCACCCAAGAAACAGTTTAAAATATGCAAAGGGCAAGTGACCCAAATTAACAAGCATATCAAAACTGAATTCAGTAAAAGTAAAAAGGACTGCTCTGTATGAGCATAGCTTACGCTGTTCAGTACAGGGCTTTGCATTCCTTCCCTGCGCTTTTTAAGCAAACTATCCTCTCTCTTGTTCTTGCGTATCTCAGACATGTTCTCCTCGCGCTTCCTGCGTCCTTCCTCCTTGTCCATAGATATCTTGTAGCCTGTCTTCTTTCTTGCGTCCATCCTTCCACTCGGCTTTAGAGACATGTTGATTCAACACTAAAGTCCACCAAAGTTCTGGATTTCAAAGCAGATGGAATGAATTTCAACTGGAGATGAAAAATCTGTAAAGAAATCTCTTTCGACAAAGAGGTCAAGTTCGCTTATAAAGATTAAATTTCAATCGATGAAAATTGTCCTGTGAGGATTGGATATTTTTCGCGCAAATAATAGAAACAAAGTTTCAAAAAGTAGCCGTTGCTATTAGTTGTATATTTTTATTTTTATTGTTAGCTGATAGGCTGTGTAAGATTTGAACCTGAAACAAAACCATTATTGAATCATTAGAAAAAAAAATTAGTTGTTGTTTAATGGTAGAACAGTTGCCATTTAATGGTTAAAGCCTCTAAAATATCAGGTGAAAGCCTCCAAAATCTCACTTATCACGTAAAGCCATATAAATATTGATTTTCAATTCGATGGGAACATTCTATTTTTATTTGCAATAATTTTTGTCAATTTGATGGCAACTCTCTCTTTTCATTTGCATTGCTTTATGTTTTAAATTATATGCACATATTTCATTCCATTATTTAACACTTATTATTAATTGTTTAATCCAGCCACATACAACTAGAATTTGCACACATGTCATCCATATGCACCCATGCACAAACACATACTCTCTTACATATTAACATACATATAGTTTTCTATTGTAGTAATCATTGAACCTCCTTTAGGTGCAAGTGCTAGTTTATATATCTAGCTTATTGGCTCATTATTGGAGTTTAATTTGGTACCTTGCTGACTATCCACTTTTACACTTCACTTTTAAGGCTGGTTTCCACAATAAATACTACTACCACTTGCATTAAAAGAAGGTGCAAGGGTTACACCAATAGAAAACTATATATAAGTTAATATGTTAAAGTGCAATTTAATATGTGCATAGAAATAAATCAACTTAATTTATAATATCTTATGTATAGAATAAGGGAGAGAGGTCCAAAGTAGGGTGGGAGCCTATATTAGGGAGCAATTTATGTTCTTCATGCCTCATAATGCAAATATGTTGTATGCAATGTCTATTTTTGTCATAATGACTTGTAACTCAATATCTGGGGTTTGAACTTACACTTTTTATGAATGTCAAGTCATTTCAATTCAATTTCAAGGTTTTTTTTTTCTATTATATAAGGCTTTAAATGGTTTTTCATTACTATCTGACTATTTCAACGAAATATGAAAAGAGTTTGACTAGTTTTATGTCATGCACTTGTATTCATGTGTTCATCACTGTGCAAACTTTAACTTTGCAATTTTCTTTTTACATTTGACCGTTACTATAAAATATTCATAGGGTTTCTGCCATGCATTTGAATTTGTGTATTCATCATTGCATAAACTTTAACTCTACAATTTTCTTATAATATTCTCATCTTATTCTGAAATATGAAAATTGTATCATTAGTTTTTATTTTGAGGATATTTCGGCATGCAATTGTATTATTCTATTCTTGCATGCACAATATTTTTGTCTACTAAATGCTTTTTTATTTGATTGTTACTACCAAACATGGAAAGGATTTCACTGGTTCACAATTAGAGTGTTTTCTACCACACACTTGTATTCCTCTATTCGACAATGCATAAACTTTAACTCTGCAATTTGTCTTTAATACTTTTTTGTTATTCCCAAATATGAAAATGGTTTCACTTGTTTTTATTTCAAAGATATTTTTCCATGCAGTTATATTATTATGTTCTTATATATGTAATTGCATATATTTATATATATATGTGTGTGTGTGTGTGTGTGTATACATATAGATATACATACATATGTATATATACATATGTATTCATATATCTATATTTATGTAATTCATTGTGTATATATATATTTGATTTTTACTACGAAATATGGAAAGGGTAGTTGGTGACAAGCATTTATAGTGCATAAAACTAATATTGTCACCAACTACCCTATAACTCAATATTTGGGGTTTTAACTTATACGGTTTATGAATGTCAATGTATTTCTCATAAAAAATACATAACTCATTCTTTTCTAGTTGAATTTAACATTTATATACATTATACATTGGGATGCTTGAATATGTGTGTATGCATTGTCAATGTTTGTCACAATAACATGCAACTCATTACATGAGGTTTCAACTTACACTATTTAAGAATGTCAAGTCATTTCAGTTCAATTTCAAGGTTCTTTTTTTTTGTATATGTCAGCGAATATAGGTCAGTTGTATGCACTGTAAATATTTGTCACCCTCTACTCTATAACTCAATATTTGGGGTGTCAACTTATATAGTCTATGAATGTAAAGGCAATTCAATTCAATTTGTGGGAATTTTTTATTTCTCTATATGTGGGTTTGAATATAGATAATGATGTATGCACTAAATGTTTGTCACCCACTACCCTTTAACTCCATATCTAGGGTTTCAACTTATATTTTTTGTAGATGTCAATGTATTTATGTTCAGCTCTCCACGATTCATTGTTTGGATCTACACTCAAGAAAGTTGGACCTTTGTCTTTCAGTTGAGGGTTTCTACCTCACAATGGTCGTCCATTTTCTTTCATTTTGACAATGGTTAACCAATGTGCGTTCATGTCTCACTAACATAGTTATGCACTAGATACATACAAATACACACACATATACATATATGTAGTATATATAGAATGCAATTGTTGAACCTAGTCTACTCTAAGTCATTTCAATTCAAATAATAAATCAAACAAACTATCAACAATTGCATTACAAATTGCTCATAAAAACCAAGCATTGAATTGCAAACTATCAAGATGCATATTAAAGCAAAGCACACTATTCATGCATCACTATGACTTCAAGAGTGTTCAATTATTATTATTTTTAATTGCTCGAAACATATTTTTTAATATTTGTAGGTGCAATCTAAAGGTAATATGAGGTCCAATCCAAAAAATAAGACTACAAAGATAAAGTCACATACACGAAAAGAGACTATAGCAGTCCCCCATATGCATGAATTGGTTGTAGAAGCAAACAACAATCTTGAACCTATTGAGGTAGTCCAAA
The DNA here is from genome assembly GCA_007115665.2 of Sequoiadendron giganteum. Lineage (NCBI taxonomy): Eukaryota > Viridiplantae > Streptophyta > Pinopsida > Cupressales > Cupressaceae > Sequoiadendron > Sequoiadendron giganteum. The sequence continues at coordinate 203,945,731 of CM021107.1, forward strand.
AGATTGTTGCACCTATAATCAAGAAGGAAAGAAAATCAAAGGAAATGGAATGGTCATCATAGGACATGGATAGGGCCCTAGAGGATGTTGAAACAAATGGGATGTCAACAAGATCTGCTATGAAGAAATGGAAAATCCTGGCTAGTATGCTTAGCAATTCGTTAGGTAGCCTAACAATTACTTCAAAGAAGGGTCCACCAAGAATCTTGACAGTAGAGGAGGGTCTGATTGTAAAGTGGTACACAGATATGGTAGATTTTTTCCACAAGCTTGAGATTATCTTAGATATACCAAAATAGACCCAACCATTACATAGAGGGGCTTCCTAGAAAATCATGGTGGAATGGATTCAAGAGGTGCCATCTAGAATTGAACTTGCACACAACTAAAGGTCTTGACAAAGACAAGGTAGTAAACATAAGACCTGCAATAGTAGCTAGATATTTTAGAATACTGACAGTAGCATACAAAAGTACCCCATTTGGTCCTGACAAGGTATGGAACTATGATGAAATGAGCATTCAAGCTAGCTGAAATGGAGCAATGAGGGTGTTGGAACAATGAGGTAGCAAGAATATCTTGTACTCGATTTCTAGTTGGATTGACTTCTTCACCACTAACCCCTTCAAATGTAAGTTTTAGGAAATTGATGTTAGAAACCCTAGATCAGAAATGCAAATCTAAACACCTTCCACATAAGAGAAAACATAAAAAAGCAGAGCTTTGCATGTGAATATGCAAAATGATATATTCAGGAATTCAATATTACAATGAGATGATTTTCTTTATAAAAGCAAAGTATGCAACCCTAATGTTGACCTAAAATTAGCTCAACCTAAGTAAAGTTATGCAAGTGTAATTAAATATTAATTACACTAACACCCCCCCATAAGTGCAACTTAGGGAGACTAGATAAGCATGCACCTAAAACTAAGATGAATGCAAGAAAGCATGAATGGGTCCTAGCAACTAGGCCTGATCAGGTACCCATGTACAAATGCAATAATGAGGTAGAGAAGGAAAACCCAGTGGGACAAACTCCCCTACAATGCGATGACTGCTGCAAGGAAGCACTGGAAGAACACTGTGGAGTAACACTGGAACCGAAATTCGGCAAGCAAGGAAAGATACTTCTATCTACAAGAAACCATATCAGAATCATAATAATGTGATAGCAGACCTGATTGCACAGAACACGCGAACACTCCAAACTGGAACAACCCTGGAATCCATAAAGCAACAGTAGATGGTATGATGATGACAGAATCTGGAAGCCGTGAATCTCGATGTCGATGTCAAAATAAGACTGAAACTCTTCCATGGGAAAAAGTACCATACAGACTTGGGAACAATAACCACAAATTTAGTGGCCCTCAAACTGAGATGGATCCGATGCAGATCACTAACCATAGGCTCTCAATCTAAAGTGTGAACCAAAATGAATCTAGTATGTGTCAAACTAGGACAAAAATGTGGCCAAAAGAAACTAAGAAACCAGATTACAACCCATGCGAGTTTCCATCAAACATGATGAATATTATTATGCAAGAAACCCCCCCAAAGGAACTTTATATTAGTTCGTTTATTACAATCCCCAATGACTGCAAAAGGAGATAATTCCTAACATGCATAAATAGAAAATGAAAATAGACCTTAGATCTATGTAGAGGATTGAACCAGCTTTCCAATGCCGCAAGAATGGCAAAAAAAGGATCACCGAGTCAAAAGATATGCCCTCCGGAGTGAAAAATAGAACATCTGAGTTCAAGGACTTGTAAAATAAATCTGGAGAAAAATCTAGAAAAAATAAAACATTGAATAGATTGGCGCCGGAATCAGCTTTCCAACAATATCTTGTTTGCAAAAAACAGACACCGTACACAAAAGTTACGCCCGATTTTGTAAAAGGTACTCCAGAATGGTCAATAAACCTGCAAACAGCCCAAGGGGCTAAAAAAAATTCGGCCCCTAGTCCTACATGCGACAAGGGGCTGGCAGACAGGGGCTAGGACAAAGCCCCTAGTTCTCCATGTGACCATGCGGGATGCAGACAGAGCCCGCGGGGGCTAGCAATGGGACCGCCAGTTCTCCATATGACCCCGGGCTCGGCGGAAGGGGCTGAAGGCTGGGGCCAGCGGAGCTGTGGGGTGGCGCCGCCTTGTTGAGCAACTGGTGGGTGGCCGCCTGGTGGCCACCCGGTGGCCGCCTGGTGGCCACCCGGTGGCCGCCCGGTGGCAAAACCATTAAAACTACATGCGCGAAAACCGATGGAGATTTTGTGTTTTTTTCTCGATTTTCGAGCAAAAACTTGCATCGAAATGCGTGCTAGGGAGGCCGTATGGTGTCCCTAGCAAAAAAATTTTGCCTTCCAGATCAACTTCGCCAAAATTGATGAAAAGAAAGGCGATCTTAGGGTTTTTGGTCGCTGCAAATGCAATGGTGACCTCCGTTTCGGCTCAAAATGCTCCAAAAAAATGGCGACCTCTAGAGCTTGCAAAAAAACACCCAACTTGAAACCCTCACAGATCTGGCAAATCATGGCCAAAATTTGCAAAATAAAATCCAAACCTGACTTTTTCCAATGCTCTAAATCCAATGGTAAAGCCCGATCTGATCCAAAATGCTGCATAGATGAGCTCAAGGCATGAAATCCTCGAGGAACCCCGAACGAAATCTGCAATGGTTTTCTCCAAAATTTGAGAAGGGGCTGCATGTCAAGGCTAATTTTAGGTCAACATTAGTAAAGTTATGCAAGTGTAATTAAATATTAGTTACACTAACAATTGACAAATGCAAATTATGCAAATCATTTTATGGAAAATCTAAATACAACAACAAGAGACCAGAACACATCTCCAGATTCATTTCTTGGAGTATTTGATTGAGGTTGGGAGGGACCAATTGTAATAGTGCCTTATATTTTTCTTTTTGGTTATAGTTGGGGATGCCAATTTCATTATGTTGCAACTATACCGTTAATATGTTTGAACTAAATTTGTTTATCAATGTGATTGTTTTATGATGTTATTTTGTTACCCATTGCAATTTAATGTTTGCAATGTAAATGTTACTCAAGTTGTCTATATGAATGTTAGAGTTTCTTTTTGAGTTCAATTCTTAATCCCTACCAATGGTTTCGGTTGAATAAGACCAACCTATTCATTACATGCAGAAGTCCATTAAACAAATTTTGTTTTTGTATAGTGATATGAGTACCCTTGTTGACTTTGTGGGTGAAAACTATTTTACAATTGCATATTATGGCGCTCTAGTGTGGGGCCCATTGACGACTATGTGAATAACTTTTTATGGTTGTCATATAATCTATAGTTGATAAAATATATTCTATGTAGATAATCCGTTTCGATTTTCTTTACAACAATTACTATGTTTATAATATCTATTGTACATTTCTAAAAAATATGTTCAATGTTGATAATCTTATACAACATTTCATACAATATTGTCTATGTTGATAATGTAACATTTGAAACTACATGAAAATACATTTCATATAGTCATTGAAAAGGTCTATTAGACATGTCCAAATTCCACAACACTTCATAAAGAAATAATTGATGTAATATATCCTTTTGTACATCAATAGCCTATTTGAAATTTAATTTTAGGCTATATCTCTACAAAATTTAACATGTTTCTATGTCTTATCTCAAGTTTATTTGTTTGGGTTCGCATCTGAAATAAACATGTACAGTTTTTATGAAATACTACAATTCACTCTTTTTTTGTAAACCAAAAAACAAATTAGATTTAGCGGTTACGATAATAATGTCAAAAAATTATATCATTCAATTTATTAAATTCTAAATAGATTGTGTTTGTTAGCACTGACAACATAATTACACTTGATTATGAGGGTATTTCTATGGAGGCATGCCAAGGGAGGTTGAAGGGGTGAATGGTAGAGATGAATGTGACCTATATTTGTATCAATGAGTATGAAGTTACTTTGAGGACTATATATATAGGTCTATATAGATATTTATAATTATATATAATGAACGAGAAAATTCAATGGAAAATGGTGTTACTTTGAAACATGCATGTCATGAACAAGTTTGACTTATTAAACTGTAGCTCTCCCCTATTATTGTGCTCATCACTACACAAACTTTAACTTTGCAATTTGATTTTATTATTTCTTTGTTATTTCGAAATATGAAAATTATTTTGCTAGTTTTCATTTCGAGGATATTTTTCCCTATTATATTATTCATTGCACAATAATTCATTTGCCAGTTCTGTATTTCATAATTGTGTAGTGCATATATTTCCATATATATATATGTGTGTACATAAGTACATGTACATATATATCTATGTGTATACGTATTTAGATGTATTCCTAAGTCAATACGTATGTACATATATGTCTATATGCATACACATGTACATGTATGTCTATGTCAATATGTATGTGCATATATATGTGTATTTAAATGTATCTATATATATATATATATATCTTACATGTACATGTATATACATATATATACAGATAAATAGATATATAGATACATACATTGATAGATTGATTGAAAGTTATATATAGGTATAGATAGAAATTAAATGAAAAGATTAAACCCATTAAATTCATAGTGATGCATGAAGAGAGCCATATTTTTTATTGAAAAATTGACTGTGTTTATGAACACAAATATTGGAAGTGTTCATAAACACCCTAGATGCCATATACATCATGGAGAACATTGTGGATGCACCTAGAATGTAAGAGAACCTTTGATCTATGGATAAGCACATAAACGCTTTAAATATTTTGTTCAAAATCAGCAACAAAATAAATAATAACCTTCAACTTAAGTAACGCAACACACCCATAAAAAAAAAAAAAAAAAGTGATAAGAAGAAAGAAGAAACGAATGAGAGGATTTACAATGGTGTAGCTTTAGTGAGGTTAAAAATCTCAACTCTATGAATTGGAGATGGCCAATGATATGGTGAATTTATCCAACTCAATCCTGCAAACATATACAAAAGGGGTATTAATCAAATACATGTACCGGTGTTTAACTTATAATAGGAAAGTATATTAAGGAAACTGTTCACCTTTAAAGTGAAATTCACCATCACCAAGCCAATAAAAAATTGAAATTGCACACCATCGAAGAAGATTGAACAAGAAAAAAATTTACAAGTGTCAGCCAAATATACCAACATGTCTAAACGAAAGAAACAAATAACTCCAAACAAATATACATGAGTTAAATGACATTCAAATTGAACAATCCAATTGAATAATCCAATTGAACAATCCAATTGAATAATCCAATTGAACAATGCAATTGAATAATCAAATTGAACAATCCAATTGAACACTCCAATTGAAAAATCAATAGAACAATAACTTTGAACAATGCAATTGAACAATCAAATTGAAGAATGCAATTAAACAATCAAATTGAACAATCCAGTTGAAAAATGCAGTTGGATAATCAAATTGAACAATCCAATTGTACAATGTAATAGAACAATAACTTTGAACAATGCAATTGAACAATGAAATTGGACAATCCAATTGAACAATGCAATTGGCAATCAAATTGAACAATCCAATTAAACAATCAAATTGAACATCTATACATGATATATATATACTGGCATCTTTACCAATTAGAGAAGATTGGGTGTAACAATCACATTGTATGGAACAAAAATGCATTATCCATAAATAGTACAAGTTGAAACCCTAGATATTTGTAGACTCATTGAAAACATATGCATATCATACAAGAGATTGTAATTTTTATATATGTATGTATATATACATATTGTAGAGAAGAATTTTGTGACCACTAAAGGTTTGTAGGACCTAGGGCAACAATCTTCTATACTCCACATACAACAAAAAACCCTTATTATTCCAATCTAAAGGAGATTGAAATATGTCAAAGGGAGAGTTCTTGGGGATGAAAATAGATAGAAGGGGTTCACTGTTGATGTTGTAGCTTCGGGCTACATACTTTTGCCTTGCTTGTTGAACAATAAATTCATATAGCCTAACTGCTATTCATTTATTGCATTGATTAAAGTGAAGAGGCACTTCACTTAACAACTTATTATATTTAATTATTATGAATAATTAAATGGGGTTGACCTTATTAAAGAAATAATATTTATTTCTTTATTGCTATGAGGCCGACCTACTTGAAGAGTCACACTATTTTGTATTTATACAAGGTCGATTTTTCTCATTATTATCATCAAGTTCATTCATCATATTCGCATACCTAGAAGATGTTCGCACTTGTGTAGCAGATCAACATCTTGAGCAGAAGATCATTATTTTGTAGTAGTAGACCGATTTCAAGGGGAAATATATTCATGTTGTATATTCGCATCTAGGAGAGGTGCTATTATTCATTGTATCAAATTTGGCCTTGTGTTGGGCTTGAGTTGTAAGAAGATTTTTTCTCTTATTCCTAAATATGTAAGCGATATATTTGTTGGGTTTTTCCCTTCAAGTTGGAGGGTTTTCCTAGGGTATCTTTTGGTGTTCATTGTCTGGTGTGATGCAATTTTTGTTTACTATATTTTTTATCATAAAAATAACATGGTATAAGAGCGGGTTTAAAGAAGATCGTGATCAAATTTACATAAGCAACACTTTCACCTACTCTTGTTCTCACCTTCTAGCATCTATCTCATCTTTAAAATGGTGAACGGGCTCAAGATCGAAGATAGGCTTGAGGGTGCTTCCAAATTCACCTCTTGGAAGTTTAGAGTGATGCTCACATTGGAAGAAAGTGAGCTTGCTGATTTCATGGTGGGCGAAGTTCCCAAACCTTCCGATGAAAATGAGATGCCACAATGGAATAAGAAAGGCATTGAGACGAAAAATATTTTCATTGATTCTGTGAAGGACCACCTTGTGCCAATTATCTCCAAGTTGAAGACAACAAGATAAATGTTCAAAACCTTGGAGGAAATGTATGATTTCATTAACACAAGAAAAACTCTTGCCTTGAAGCAACAAATTCATCATGTCAAGATGGTGAAAGGAGATTTTGTCATGTACTTCTTCATGAAGATCACTGAATTGAGAGATCAACTCTCTACCATTGGGCATATGATTGATGATAAGGATTTGGCCATGTTGGCTCTTAATGGTCTTCCTAAATCTTGGGAACCATATATCCAAGGGATTAGTGTGAGATCAAACCTACCTAAGTTTGATCACTTGAGGGAAAATTGCATTCAAGAGGAATCGAGATTAGTAACAAGAGGCAATGGGAAAAGTTCTACCAATGAGGAGATTCATGTACTTTCCACTCAATCTTTGAACAAGAGAGGAAGAGAAGGAAAGAAAGGCTACTTCAAGAGGAATAAATATAGAAGATCTGATGGTGCTCCTGCATCTAAGAAAAAGAAGGATCTTTCCCATATACAATGCTTTAAATGTGACAAGTTTGGTCACTATGCAAAGGATTGCCCAACTAGACCAAATCAACATGCTTCAATTGCAGATGTGAATGAGATCTCTCCTCTAAAGGATTCAAGTGAATTTCTATTCTATTTTGACTTATCAAGCAATGTTCTAGCAAATAGCAACACTTGGTTGATTGATAGTGGTGACTATCGTCACATTACTAGATTTAGAGAATATCTTTTAGATTTGGTGATGAGAGATACAAGTGTTCAAGTCATAATTGGAGATGATGCATGTTATTCAATGAAAGGTGTTGGTAACTCGAGTCTTCACTTAGATTTCGACATCTCCTTGCAATTGAGTGATGTATTATTTATACCAGGCATCAAGTGGAACCTTATCTCTATTTCATCCTTGGAGGACAAGGGATATCAAGTTGCATTCTATGAGGGTAAAGTTCTTGAATGGCCAAAGAACTCTAGCATCAAGTCAACTCGAGTGATTGGTGTTTGGAAAGAATGTCTCTACAAACTTTCCACTCATCCACTACAAGCCTTGTTGCATGATACATCAAGTTCGTATGAGCTTTGGCATAGAAGACTTGTGCACATTCACTTTTGAGCGCTTCCAACCATGGAGAAGATGGTTATCGACATTCCTAAACTCAACCAGGAGCATGAAGGTACTTGTCGAGGATGCACATTAGGTAAGAATACTAAAGGACCCTTTCATAGCAGTGAAAGTAGATTCAAATGCATTCTAGATCTTGTACATTCTGATTTGTGTGGTCCAATGTTTGTTGCTTCTTTGAGTGGTTTCTTGTATTATATAATTTTCATTGATGGCTAATCTAGAAAGACTTGGATTTATTTCTTGAAGACTAAAGAATCAGATGAAGTACTTGAGAAATTCAAAGAGTTTAAGGCTCAAGTAGAAAACTTATCTAGGAAGAGGATGAAAGTTTTGAGATCTGACAATGAAGGAGAATACACTTCTGGAGTCTTCCGTAATTTATGCATCGAGGTAGGAATTAAGAGGGAGTTTTGTGTTCCCTACAATCCACAACAAAATGGTGTAGTGGAAAGGAAGAACAAATCTATTGTAGAAGCAACTAAGGCCATGATTCATGATCAAGATCTACAAATATTCCTTTGGCCCGAAGCTTCTAGGACAACTATGTATGTTCCGAATCGAAGCCCTCATCGTATCTTAGAGAACATGACTCCTCAAGAAGCTTTCACAGGTGTGAAGCCTGAAGTAAGTCAGTTGAGAATATTTGGTTGTCCTATGTATGTTAATTATCTTATGTGTTGTAATTTTTGTTTACTATTTTTCTGATCATAAAACTAACATGGTATTAGAGTAGGTTTAAAGAAGATCGTGATCATATTTGTTAAATGTAAGCAACACTTTCATCTTCTCTTGTTCTCACCTTCTAGCATCTATCTCATCTAGCACACCCGATGGAAGGCTCTCACATGGAGATAGACAATGAAGACCAAGAGTCTCCTCAGGACATTGAAGTTGGCCATACTCCTGAGATTCAAAGGGAGGTTACTGATTCTAAAGAAGATGATCCAATTGAGCCTTTGGAACCTACTAATGGTTCTATAGACATTTTACTTGGTCAAAAGAGACCTCTATGGGCTAGGCAAACAATGCAGGAGGCAGAAAAGTTTGCAATCCCTAGAGGAACATTTAGAGAAAGCAAAATACCTTAGAATTTTTCAAGCTATGTTGCATTGATGAGTCAAATGATTGAATCTGAGCCTTCCAGTGTTGAGGAAGCTTCGAGTTAGCAAGTATGGAGAGATGTTATGGCTGAAGAATATCAATCTATCCTCAAGAACATTGTTTGAGAGATTGTACCTAGACTAGAAGGAAAATTTATAGTATCTTCTAAGTGGCTTTTCAAGATCAAGCATGCGGTTGATGGAAGCATTCAAAAGTACAAGGCTATATTTGTGGCTAGAGGATTCTCTCAAAAAGAGGGAATAGACTATGAGGAAACCTTTTCTCCAGTTCCTCATTATACCTCCATCAAGACTATCATTGCCATTGCAATAGCTAAAGGATGGAAGTTACACCAGATGGACATGAAGACAACATTTCTAAATGGTATAATTGAAGAAGAAGTATGCATTGAGCAACCTGATGGCTTTGAGGTTCATGGGAAGGAGTCTCATATTTGCTGATTGAAGAAGGCTTTGTATGACCTTAAGCAGTCTCCTCGTGCTTGGTATGAGAGGATTGATCGATACCTGCTAATCTTGGGCTTCTCCAAGAATGATGTTGATTCAAACCTATATTTCAAGGTAATTAATGGTGAATCCTTGATCTTGGTTCTCTATGTTGATGATCTATTTATTACTAGAAAAGAACACCTCATTATCAAATGTAAGAAGGAGTTGGCTTCTGAATTTGAGATGAAGGATCTTAAGTACATGCATTACTTCCTTGGTTTAGAAGTATACAATAGTTATCTTGAAGAGATCATTCTAAGTCAAGGGAAGTATATAATAGACATCTTGAAGATATTTGGTATGATGGATTACAAATCCATGTCTACACCTATGTAAACCAATTTTCAAAATTTAAAAGAGGGTTAAGCTAGTTCAGATTTGGTGGATCCTACTATGTATAGGCAGTTGATTGGATCATTGATGTATCTAGTCAATACTAGACCAGATATTTGCTATGCAGTGAGTGCACTTAGCTAGTTCATGTGTGAACCAAGGCAAATACACCTAGTTGCAACAAATCATATCCTGAGATAGTTGTGTGGCATAGTTGGGTATGGCTTGAGATATTCTTCTGATGTGGACTTGCAAGTGCATGGTTATACTGATTCTAATTGGGCAAGGTGTGGTGTTGATCGAAAGAGCACCTCCTGATGTTGTTTTAGTTTGGGTTCTACGATGATCTCCTGGTGTAGCAAGAAGTAGTCTTCAGTGGAACTGAGCACTGTGGAGGCCGAGTACATTGAGGTGTGTTTGGAAGCTCAAGAAGTAGTGTGGCTTTGGAAGCTCCTTCTAGCGTTTTTTGGACAATCATTGGATCTGACTTTTATTCATTGTGATAATCAAAGTTGTGTCAATCTTTCTGTCAATCTAGTGTTTCATGAGAGAACCAAACATGTTGAGATCAAATACCACTATATATCAGAGACATGGTATTGAGGAAAGAAATCTAGTTGAGATACATTAGCACTAATGAGAAGACGACAAACATTCTCACCAAGCCTCTCTCTAGAGTAAAGTTTGTGTACTTTCAAGACAAGCTTGGTATTATGGAGAATGAAGCCCTAGCTGAGAGGGAGACTCAACCTTAGTGATCTTCTGTGATTAATTTTAATGCGTCTTTCTCTATTAGAGAAATTTGAGGTGAAAGCCCTTGTTTTACACCCTCTAGGAGTATCCATAGTGAGCGTCATATTGAGATGATGACATATCATGTTGAGTGATTCTATGATGGGAACTTGTGCACATATGCTTCACCATACATGGGAGCAGCCATGATGGTTGATATCATGATTGAGTTAATCTATCATGAGCCCCTTCCACATATGGGTGTCATGTTGAGAGATTCCATGACAATGTGTATCAGAAGTATTCCTCCCTAGCTAAGAGGGAGTGTTGATGTTGTAGATTCGGGCTACATACTTATGCCTTGCTTGTTGAACAATAAATTCATATAGCCTAACGGATATTCATTTATTGCATTGATTAAACTGAAGAGGCACTTCACTTAACAACTTATTATATTTAATTATTGTGAATAATTAAATGGGGCCGACCTTATTAAAGAAATAATATTCATTTCTTAATTGCTATGAAGCCGACCTACTTGAAGAGTCACACTATTTTGTATTTATACAAGGTCGAGTTTTCTCATTATTATCATCAAGTTCATTCATCATATTCACATTCCTAGAAGAAGTTCACACTTGTACAAGAGATCAACATCTTGAGAAACAGATCATTATTTTGTAGTAGCAAACCGATTTCAAGGGGAAATATATTCATGGTTTATATTCGCATCTAGGAGAGGTGTTATTATTCATCGTATCAAATTCAGCCTTGTGTTGGGCCTAAGTTGTAATCATATTTTTTCTCTTATTCCTAAATATATAAGTGATATATTTGTTGGGTTTTTCCCTTCAAGTTGGAGGGTTTTCCTAGGATATCTTGTGGTGTTCATTGTCTTATGTGCTACAATTTCTATTTACTATATTTCTAATCATAAAACTAACATTCACCACCAAGTGTAAACTTGGAAAGACAAATGCAATGTGATATTGGGTGAGTGTGCAGTCATGTGGTCCAAAAAGTGACGATATGACAAAAAAGTAGTTGATGATTTTTTTATCTAAATTTGATCAAACAAAAAGGATTTATTGAGAAAAATGTGAGCTTTCCACTAATATAAGATATGACTTATTTGAAATTAAATAGATAATTATTATTTATTTTCTACATGCATTCTAACTAAAGTCTTCAGGGATAGGTTAATTAAAAAATATCTATAATTCTTAAACAAATTAACAATTTTTAAATCCAAAACATGCAACACATTCTATGCTTTCCAAATTATAAGATAAAAAAATTAAAAAATAAATGAATTTCATAAATTTTTGATCAAGTTATAGTAGTCCGATAAAGAATTTTTAATATTTAAAAAAAAAATTAATAAAAAATTCATAAATAATTAATTACTTGTCAAAAAATTACAAAAAAATGCACCTTGTTAGGGTATGTGACCTCTATTTATATTGAAAGTTTCAAAAAATAATATTATTCTTTTGTTTGTACTTAGGTTGGTCAAATATACACCTACTTTTTTTTTTTTCCTAAAAATTTAGTATTGTTGCATTGAAATTTTAATGTTTTACCAAATTGATTTTTTTTTTCAAAAAAACACTAGTATCTTAAAAATTACATTCAATTTTCTACAATTTCTTTTTTTATATATATTTTTCAAATTATGTCAATGACTTATTCAAATTTTTATGTCAAATTGCATAACTTTGTTTTTTTGAATTTTCATAATCACTTAAAGACTTAGTTTGGACCCTCATAATCCTACATCAACCTTACTTTTGTAAAAGAAATCAATGAACCCTACATGCAAATATGAATTCTGAAAAAAGAGAAAGAACCATAATGGATGAAACCCACACAATCTCAAAAAATCAGTGTATTTTTTAGCATCACAAAAATGAATGACCACCACAATGTTTGCACTAAAAATTAAACTATTTCTCCCTCTTCATTGTGATCCATTCCACTTATTGCCCCTCGCTCATGCAAACATTAAATCAACCTACTCAAGGTTGAAATTATTGCAAATGCACTTGAAATAGATTATTCCATCACTTGAATAGGTGTGGCATAGCTATAAAAGGATGGTGATTTTATACGAAAGCCTCGAAACTATGCTACTTCACTGCTGGTCATGATGCCTCCACACAGTCATTTTATTATAGCGGTCAACAAGATTCCCCATTAAAATCTATGGAGAAATAGCTGTAAAACTATGAGAACATTCTTCAATAAGGCCATAATTTCAAGTATCATGGGAACCAAAGAATTCAAGGTTGAGCATTTCACATTTGAGAATGTCACCCTAAACATTGCAGGTTATCTAAAGTAGTTTGAAAATTTGTCTCTGGCTCATAATTTATACACTAATCATACTTTACATTAAGTATATTTTTACTATAAAGGAATTTTCAAGAAATTATGATGGCACCTTATCCTTCTACATGATCATACTGACACCCCATTGGGATGACAATAGTCTCACATGAATTATCTGTCAATTGGAACAATGTCATAGCCTCCATAAAGAATAACCTATTCCACACAACGGCTTTCACAAGATGTCACTTGTTGTGGATCGTGTGTAATCGAAAGCTCTGATCGTCTATCCTCGAATTCTATAAATCTCCCCTCTATTGAAGGATAGAGGTAGAGAATAAAAATTACACAAAAAAATAATTTTATATTATATTCATTAAATTCTAACAGCTACAATTTTGCTTCTTCAGAGCAATGTCAATTTTCTTCTGTCACCTTACAATATACAGCCAACACCATAATATAACCAAAGTTGATGGCTAGATATAAATACAATATTAAAGGCTAATTAAGATAAGCCATCAAAATCAAGTTCAATCAAATTAACTACATTGTCCATAAACATTGAAAACATGTCCATTTAAATATAAATAGTTGTCCTTTATGTGCTAGCACATACACCACTAACATCACTATCAAAAATTACATAACCACTCTACCGTGGAGGAGAGAGAAGGTTGGCGCGGTATCACGATCGAGCTACGAGTCAACCGCCCAACTGCGAGAGAAACAAGAGAGGCCGCGGTGGCTGCGGTAGCCGAGCTTCAACGGTTGGCCCACATTACCGCAGTCTAGAAGACGGATGGCCGTAGTATGGCAATAGACACACCATTCCACCACGCGCAGTCAAGGAGCAAACCACGGTGTGACAGTAGACACCGCCAGTGGCTAACCCGTCATACCGCGGTTTGGGAAGAGAGTGGCCATGGTGAGGCGGTAGCCACCGTGGCACCATAGGAGCTTGGAGAGGAGGTCACAGTATCACGGTAAAATTGCACTACCACAGATAAGGCAATGAGAGGCCACAATATTGTGTACCGCGAGCTAATAAAGAGGATGATGAGGTTGCATGATATGAGTAGTTGGAGATAGGCACGAGAGTTGAGTGAAACTCCAACACTCCCCCTTGAACACAACTCCTGTAGGTTGTAACGCTCTAAATGTCTCTTTGGTGAATGAAATCATCTCTACCCAGTGCCTTTGTAAGTATATCTGCAACCTGTTCGTCTGACCTACAAAAAATCAAAGAAATCTCTCCACTGTTGATCAACTCCCAAATGAAATGATAATGGGTGTCAATGTGTTTTCTCTGCTTATGAAACACTGGATTTTTTGACAAGGAAATAGCAGAATTATTATCACAGAAAATTTGTGTGGCTTCTGACTGCTCATGCTAAATCTCCTTCAAGACTCTCCTCATCTAGATTGCCTAGCATGATGCACTATTTGCTGCAAAATATTCAGCTTCGGCTGAAGACAATGTAACTATCAGTTTCTTTATAGAAGCCCATGCAACAATTCCAGTCCCAAAATGAAATGCATGCACAGAGGTGCTTTTTCTATCATCTATACTCCCAACACAGTCACTTTGTGTATAGCCAATTAATTTGAATTCATCTGAGCTGGAGTATTGGATTCCATAATTTTTGGTTCCACTGATATATCTTAAAATCCGCTTCCCAGCCTTCGAGTGAGTATCTTTTGGTGTTTCCATGAATCTGGATATCAAACTAACTGAAAAAATAATGTTTGGCCTTGTGGCTGTTAGATACATTAAACTTCCAACAAGTTGTTTATACAGTGTAGAATCAACATCTGAGCCTTCATCTTCCTTGCTAAGCTTTTGACTAGTCACCATTGGAGTAGGTGCAGGTTTATAATTCATCATTTGAAATCTTTTTAAAACATCTTTAGCATAATTTTCTTGTGAAATAAAAATTCCATTTTCATCTTGATTCACTTCAATTCCTAAAAGTATCTCATCAGACCTAAGTCTGTCATCTCAAACTCCTTCATCATTGCTTCTTTGAACAAATCAATTGAAAGATTTCTAGTCAAAATTAAATCATCAACATACAAGCATATGATCAAAATTTTACCATTTTCATTCACTTTAGTATACAATTTTGGTTCACTATTGCATTTGAGAAATCCATTATGTGTGAAATAACTATCTATTCTACTATACCAAGCTCTTGGGGCTTGTTTCAAACCATACAGTGCCTTCTTCAAATTGTATACTTTATCTTCTTGTCCCAATATCTCATAACTAGGTGGTTGTTCAATGTATACTTCCTCTTCAAGATAACCATTAAGAAATGTTGATTTAACATCCATTTGGTGAACTAACCATCTATTTTGTGCTGCTATGGCCAAAATCATTCTGACTGTGTCAAGGCAAGCTATAGGTGCAAAATTTTCTGTATAGTAAATTCCAGGTTGTTGTGCATATCCTTTTACAACCAATCTTGCTTTGTGCTTTTGCACTTCTCCATTTGCATTCAGTTTTGTTTTATAAATCCATTTAACACCTATCACATCTTTGTCTTTTGGAAGACTCTGTAACTCCCATGTCTAATTGTTTTCAATTGAATCTATCTCATCATCCATTGTTGTTATCCACTTATCCTCCTTAATTGCATCTTCATATTGGATTGGATCTTCAGCTTGTGAATAAAAAGAAAAAAGTGTGAACTGCTGTGAATCATTCTCACCTTCATTTTGATTGTAAATGTCACTTATGTTTCTGATTTTTTGACTCCTCATGCTTTCCAAAGTTGGATTTGATAGATCACTTGAATCTGCAGAATGTGGACTTCAAGGTCCTACGCCAGAAGTTCTTGTTGTAGTTGGCATCTTCAGTCCTCTTGATGTTGCTCTTACATTGCTTGATGGTGTCACCTCTTGACCACTTGCTTGAACTTGAACTAGTACAGTAGGAACATTTGTAGGCACTAAAATTTCATTCTCCTCTTATGGGATATTGACAGTTACATTAACTGTGCTCTCTCTACTTCCATCCCATGCTTCATCTTCAACAAATTGAACATCTTTGTTGATTATGACCTTTTGATTTATTGGATTGAAAAATTTATACACCTTGGATTCATCACTATAACCAACAAAAATACATTTCTCTCCTTTATTATCAAGTTTTCTTCTCAACTCATTAGGTACATGTGCATATAAAACACATCCAAAAACTCTCATGTGAGATACACTATTTTTTTTTCTAGTCCATGCTTCTTCAGTGATAATATTCATGACACTTTTTGTTGGGCATCTGTTCATAATGTATGTTGCAAAAGATACAACTTCAACCTAGAACTCATTTGTTAAATGATTGGCTTTCAGCATACTCCTAGCCATCTCCATTATGGTTCTGTTTTTTCTCTCAACTACCCCATTCTATTGAGGTGTATATCTGGTTGTGAACTGCTTGTGTATACCATGATCTTTGCAGAAATTTAAAAATTCTCTTGATATATTCTCCTCCTCTATCTGTTCTCAGCACTTTGATAAAATGACCACTTTGTTTTTCAGCAAGAGACTTGAACTAACGAAAGAAATCAAACACTTCATTTTTTTGTTTTAAGAAATAGACCCATGTCTTCCTTGAATAATCATCTATGAAAGTCAGAAAATAATAACTACCACTTATTGAAGGTGTCTGCATTGGACCACAAAGATCTGAGTGAACAATTTCTAAAGGAACTTTAGCTCTTGTTGATTTCCCTACTAGGAAAGACTCTCTATGCTGCTTTCCTAGTATGCAACCTTCACAAACTCTCTCAATTTTTTCAATTAATGGAATTCCTTTGACCATATTCTTTCTATGAAGAAAATTCAGACCACCAAAATTCAAATGACCAAATCTTAAATGCCACAACCAGTTTTCATCTTTTACTTCTGCCTGAAAGACAGTCTGAGTAATAGTTGATACCTCTTGTGCTTGTGCATAGTTTGTGCTCAAATCTGGCTGAATTCTTAAAGGAAACATTCTATTGTTTGTCATCTTGATCTTAGCTATCAACTGGCTACTTGGGTATTTGTCTAAAATTGTGCACAACCCATTTTTAAAAGTCACTCTATAACCCTTTTGAACTAGTTGTCCTACACTCATCAAATTGTGTTTAAGACCGGACACGAAATACACATCAGAGATATATTTTTGCTCCCCCTTCTTGGTTAGAATATTAACATTTCCCTTTCCTTTGACTGACACTTTGTTGTCATTACCCAAGGTGAAATTTGACTTAATATTCTCATCTAAACTTGTAAACAACTCTAAATTTCCTATCATGTGATTACTACAGCCTGAGTCTAAGAACCATACATCTTTTTCACTAGCTTGTGCTACATTATAGGCTAAAAAAATTGTACTTTTATCTGGTCTATGATATTAACTCTCTTTAGTAAAAATTGCATTTTGTCTACCCATATCATATTGCTTCTTCCTACACTCATTCATATAGTGTCCAAACTTTTTACAATAATGGCATTGGACCTGAGACTTTTCATACCTTTGACCTTGAGGATAATTTTGAGATGGGTTTTGGCTGCTGCCTCTTCCACTTGAGCTTGACGGGTTGTTTCTTCCACCTTTGTTGAAACCTCTTCCTCTTGCTCTGAAATTTATTCTACCTCTGCCTCTTCCTTGGTTAATTGAAGCTTGTGACTTAAATGCATGCTCCAATGACATATTTTTTGGTGTTGAGTCTGTGCTCATGAGAAATTAGTGAAGCATAAAGCTCATCAACTAAATACTAGGTGAGGTCCTTTGTCTCCTCTATAGTAACAACAATTGATTCAAATCTTGTGGGTAAGCACCTCAAAATTTTCTCTACTACTTTGACATCTTCTAATGTCTCACCATGTGTGCTTATCTATTTCACCAGTCCCATTATTTGGGTGAAATATGAATCTATAGACTCATTATCTTTCATAAACAAAGTTTCAAACTCTCTTCTAAGTATTTGTAGTTTTGCAGTCTTAACTTTCTCCATTCCTTGATACGCAACTTTCAGAATGTCCCATGCTTGCTTGGACCTGGTTGCAACTAAAATTCTTGGAAAAATGCTCTCATGTACACCTTGTAGAATGAAAAATAGAGCCTTTGAGTCCTTCTTCATGTTATCTTTCAGTAAATTTTTCTCTACTTGTTTCAAGGCATTATATGCTACTGCATCTGCCGGTTCAGGAAACCCATTTTCTAGAAACTCCCATAAATCTTGGGAATAGAACAAGGCTCTCATTGTTATAGACCAATAGTCATAATTCTTCCCATTCAACTGAGGGATTTGGGGATTAGACAAGCTTGTCTTGCAGCCATGATTGAATAGACACTCTAATATACTTTAAGACACTCTACATATGACCTTAGGCTCTAATACCATGCGAAGGACAAAGGCAGAGAATAAAAATTACACCGAAAAATAATTTTATATTATATTCATATAATTCTAACAGCTACAATTTTGCTTCTTTAGAGAAATGTCAATTTTCTTCTATCACCTTACAATATACAGCCAACACCATAATATAACCAAAGTTGACAGCCATAAATAAATACAATATTAAAGGCTAATTAAGATAAGCCATCAAAATCAAGTTCAATTGAATTAACTACATTGTCCATAAACATTGAAAACATGTCCATTTAAATATAAATAGTTGTTTTTTATGTGCCAGCCCATACACCACTAACGTCGTCGTAAAAAATGCCATAACCGCTCTACCATGGAGGAGAGGGAAGGTTGGCGCGGTATCGCGATGGAGCCATGAGTCAACCGCCCAACCGTGAGAGAAATAGGAGAGGTCGCGGTATCCACGGTAGTCGAGCTTCAATGGTTGGCCCGCTTTACCACAGTCTAGAAGATGGATGGCCGCGGTGCAGCGGTAGACACACCATGCCACTGCGGGAGGTCAAGGAGAAAACCACAGTGTGATAGTAGACACCACCAGTGGTTAACCTATGATACCACAGTTTGGGAAGAGAGTGGTCGTGGTGAGGTGGTAGTCACCATGGCACCGCAGGAGCTTGGAGAGGAGATCGCGGTATCGCAGTAACACTGTGATACCACAGACAAGGCAATGAGAGGCCGTGGTATTGCGGTCAACACTGTAGTATCATGAGTTGATGAAGAGGATGACACAGTTGGAAGGTATGAGCAGTTGGAGATAGGCGCAAGAGTTGAGTAAAACTCCAACATCTATGACTATTTCAATTAGCATTTCATTCATTTCGATAAACAAATCTTTGAGACCTCAAAGAAATTTCTTACTTGCGAGAAAGATGACGACGTGGGGATGATAATGCAGGAATCTAGTGTTAAAATGCCTTTTTTAGAAAAAACATATGGGGATGCCATGTTTGACATGTTGAAAAATGGTGAAAATTTAACTGGCACCCACAACGGTGAGGCTCGCAAGATCCACATTTCTGCACAATGAAAAATCCCAGCACATGCAAGTGAAAATAAGCAATGGAGGAGTTTAATATTGATTAAGTGAAGGATTCCAAACAATGATCAAATCATCAAAGCTTGGTGTCGAGTGATCCCACAAAGCTAGTTTACAATTTCTAAGAGGAACTGATTTTAGTTGAAATCACATATTTTTAGAAAATATAATGGTTTAAGCCTTTAAAAGTTCTGTTTTAAAGATTCCACTTGAAGAGGGTTTGATCAAACCACCTTAGATCAAACCCCCTTGGATAGAACCTCATTAGTTTTAAACCATAGCTATAAATTAGTCTCCTTTACACCTATCAAATTGCTGATAAAAAATCACTTTTGATTTACCTTTTGGGGGATCAAATGAATACATTTAAAATTTATTTTAAATGATTATGGTAGTCCTCAAAATTATCTATCCCACAAATATAATTTTAATATGTTTTGGTTTTATTATGTATGTGTTTTTTAAGTTTTATTAAACATAGTTTTTCACCGAAAATAAAGCTCTCTATTTTGCACATGTGGAAAAATAGAAATTTATTAAAATAAATTTTTAAAAAATATTTTTTTGTTGTGTATTGATGTCCTTGATTCATTAAAAAAATAAAAATTGAATTTTGATACATACAGAAAAAGTTATGTTGTATACAGTCCACCTGTGTCTGAATTGCAATTGGTTTGACTTCACAACTCTATTAAGAAAAAAAAATTCAATTAAAAAATATGAGACCAAATGAAAGTGCTATATATCTTAGTCAAAAATCTAAATTTGAAAAAAATAGAATTTTATCCTTCATACAAAAAAGTTATGTTGTATACGGTGAGCGTCACTTTTTAAAAATGTTGTTTTCTTAAAAATACCAGTTTTTGTGGGAGATGGAAAAAGAAGTGAAATCTTAATCCAAAAATTTTGAAAAAAATATTTTTAGAATCTACAGACAAAATTTGATGAGACTCTTGTTTACATCATGTTCAAATTCCTCACGGTTTAGACGCAATGGGTGACCAAATGTGAAGATTTGGTTAAAAATAATAATTTTAGTGTCCAGTTTGGCTAGAAATTGTAAACCACTATTGTGGGATCACCCTGTCCCCAAATATCAAATCACATGGTAGCATGTTTATGATATGCTATGGAAAAATTTGTTTAACCATGGTATTGGTGCTATTAACCAAAATTTCTACGGTATACCCATTTTTTATTATCACAAAATATAACAAAATTTACTCACAATGCAATGCATAGGTCTAGGAAGGTACATTGGTCATGTCCTCCATCTCAGTACAAAACTTTGGACAGTCTTCAACAAACAGCTTAGTTCCATGCATGATTGGAACAACAAGCTACTTGCAGTCATCTATGCTAAACCTTTCTAGAACTGTCCTCACATACTTACTCTAACTGACCCAAAGTTTTCTGCTTGTTCTGTCCCTGGTAATCTCCATTCCAAGAATGTACCTAGCTGCACCAAGATCTTTTATTTTGAACTTTGCAGACAACTGAGATTTAAGATCAGAAATCATAGTCTTGCTATTTCCAATGAATAACATATCATCCACATATAGGGTAATAACAAGCACACGATCATTCTCAAATTTATAATAAATGCAATGATCAGATTTTGATCTCACAAATCCAATTGACAACACAAACATGTCAAATTTTTGGTACCACATTCTAGGAGATTGTTTTAAACCATAAAGAGATTTATTTAATTTTCAAACCATATTTTGTTTACCTCTTTCAACAAAATGGTCAGGCTAGGACATGTAGATTTCTTCTTCCAACTCACCATGGAGAAACATTGTCTTCACATCCATCTACTCAATTTCAAAATCATATATAGCTACTAAAGACAAAAGAAATCTGATGGATACTAGGTTTGGTACAGGGGAAAAAATCTCTCCATAATCTACTCCCTCAATTTGAGAAAAACCATTTACAACCAACTTAGCCTTGTACTTCTCAACACTGCCATCAAGACCTGTCTTCCTTTTGAATATCCACTTACAACCAAGAGGATTTCGCCCTTTAGGCAGTGGTACCAAATTCTAGGTATCATTCTTTTTCAAAGAATCCATCTCTTCATTCATGGCCTCCAACCAAGAATTTGAATCAGCCATGTTGATTGCTTCTTTTACAGTCCTAGGCTCATCAGTGCTAGTAATTAAAGCATAAGCATAATTTGAATCTAACATAGAGAAACAATACCTACCAAGTTTCCTTTTTTCTCATGTAGATATTCTTATAGGTTGGGGTTGTTCTTCATCATCAGAACTTCTAGAGCTACTTGAGCTCTCCTCAGTCTCAGGTACACCATGTAGCTCTTCCCTTTCTGGAGTTTGTGGGATCTCAACTACATCCTTCTTCTTGTCACTCTAATTTGTCCCAAGCTATTGATCACTGATAGGGTTCCAAAGCTTGTATCATTTCACACCAACTCCATAGTCGATGAGAATACATTTGACGACCTTGTTATCCAATTTATATTTCTTTTCATTTGGCACATAAACATATGCCTCACAGCCAAACACACAGACATGCCTCAGAGAGGGCTTCTTACTAGACCATGATTCCAAAGGTGTCTTGTCAACAAGAGCTAAACAAGGAGATCTATTTATCAAATAACATGTTGTAGCCACAACCTCAGCCCATAACTTCTGCTCCAGACCAACACCACTCAGCATACTCCTTGCCTTTTCCATCAGCATTTTGTTCAACCTTTCAGCAACTCCATTTTGCTGTGGAGTGTAAGGCGTTGTCTTGTGCCTTTTAATCCCATGATCAGTGCAATACCTTTCAAAATCTACAGAGCAAAATTCATCACCATTGTCTGTCCTCAAGCACTTAATTTTCCTTCCAGTCTAATTTTCAACCAAAGATTTAAATTCTTTAAACCAACTGAACACTTCTGATTTACTTTTAATGAAGTATACAAATGCCCTTCTCGAACAGTCATCAATAAAAGAAACATAATATCTAGACTTTGATAATGAAGGAACATTAACTAGACCAAACACATCAGAATGAACATAATCCAATATACCAGAAGATTTGTGAGGACTAGAATAAAAAGAAACCTGGTGTTGTTTTCCATAGATACAATGTTCACAAAAATCGAACTCAAGGTTACAATCATCAAGCCCTTCTACAAGATTTTTATTCTTCAAAGTTTTTAAACCTTTCTCACCAATGTGACCAAGTCTGTGATGCCACAACATAGTCTTCTCAGTTGGGAGTTTTACCTCTATAGCATTTGTAGCCAGAGAAGAGTCTTCATCTTTCTCTACAGGTGCAGCATTGCATGCCTTTACAGAGGCACTGTTACAAAGAACGGGACATGCATCTAGCTTGTACAGAGTGTCAGTACAAACACCCTTAGCCAACACCATTGCACCTCTAGCCATTTTACATCCCTTACTAGAAAAGGAAACTTCTACACCAGCATCAATTAACTTACTGAAAGAAAGAATATTTCGAGCTAGACCTGGTATATGAAGTACGCCACCAATACCTTTGACTCTCCCATCAGGAAACTAAATTCTGACTCTTCCTCTGCTGACTATCTCCAATGTTGAATCACTTTCCAAGTATACCTTTCCACCGTCATACTTCTCGTATTTACAGAACCATTCTCTATTGGATGTCATGTGAAAAGAAGCACCTGAGTCAACCAGCCATAAATCATTTGATGCCTGAGTTGTCAAGGTTGCTGCAATGAAGGCATCTGCATCACTTTGAGAAGATTCATTTTCAGAGGCATTCTTCTTCTTCTTCTTCTCCTTGCATTCCTTCCTGATACGACCAGGTTGCCCACAATTCCAGCATCTCACCTTGAAATTTTCACTAGGAGACTTTGATCTCCCTGCAGATTTGGATTTTGACTTCTTGTCTTTCTTCTTGCCTTTCTCCTTTGGTCTACCTCAAACAGCAAGAGCCTCTTTGGCCATCTCTAAAGACTTCCTCCACATCTCTTAAGATAACAATGAGGCAACAACGTCTTCCATCTTGAAAGCAGTGGTAGTGCTTCCAATGGCCATCACACGATGATCCCAACTGTCAGGTAACGAACACAATAGGAGCATGCAACGATCCTCCTCCTCTATCTTTACACCTACAGATGTCAGCTGAGTAACACTCATATTAAACGAGTTTAGATGGTCTGCAATAGATGCACCTTCTTCCATCTTCAAGGAGTACAACTTCTTCCTCAAGAATAACTTATTTACCAGAGACTTTCCCTGATAAATATCACCAAGCTTCTTCCATAATGAAGCTAAAGATTGCTCCTCATGGACATTTAGGAGAACAGAATCGACTAGAATCGATCTTATCAAACCTCTTGTTTTTCTATTAGCAAGATCCCAAGCTTCTTGCATTGTACTTTGTGGCTTAGTTCGAGACACTACAATCCAAAGGTCTCTATCCACAAGCAAGTCTTATATCTTGAGTTTCCATAACTCAAAGTTACTACCATTAAATTTTTCAATGTCTACTCTACCAGATGTACTCGCCATCTCAAACAGAAACAAGTTCTAACAATGCAAGACTCCCACTGAAATAGTATTAGTACAAAAAACTAATATTTCCTACAAGGATAACACAACTGGCCAAGTTTTGATACCACTTGAAGGGAAAACATGCATGGATCTAGAGACCCAAGAGTGTGGAATACATTCCCTTAACACTAATACAATAGAGGAGTAAAGAGTAAACCAGTTTCAATAGATTCAAAAACTACTTAAGATGAATACATGCAAGTAAAGAAAATATTACACAAAGTTGAATATTCACAGTTGACACCAGATATATGTGGGAAAACCATTTCAGGTAAAAAACCCACCAAAGTCTAGACAATTTGTATTACAGTAACAAAATAGTTACATACAAAATACAGTCTTCTCTGATCAGCTCACAGTAGCACTACTCGAATTATCTCACTGTTACAATATTCTCTCTCTCTCCCAAAAAAACCATACAGTTCAAACTCTCTCTTTTTTTTGCAATCAGTCTCTCTCTCTTCCTTAAGTCAAACATTGCATTTAATTCAATCAGTCAACCGTCGATCACCAGGTACAATCATGTCTGATTCAATTGCACCAAAGATCTTCCCATACCGATCTCATTGTATCGAGCCACCTAGGCCATAACTACTTTACCCAAATCAGGTCCTGTTCACCACCCTGGATCGACCTGCAATTACTGTTGCTACGACTTTGGCCACTGGCCAATTATGCTTTGACACTAAGCCACGTGTCTGCAATCCATTCGCTATCCATTTCTAACATCGAGTCCAAATCGGTCAAACCAATTACCGAGCTCATCCGAGATCCTCACAGTCCTTACCGCACTACCACAGACCCCATCTGACTAGCCCGCGGTATGGTGATAAGTCATCCGAGTCAACCCGAGCTCTATCGCTCATGGTACCACACTACCACTGTCGGCTCCGAGACACACTGTAGTACAACAGTAACCAGCCTGGCAGACTACTAGTGGTCTTACCGCGACCACCGCAGTCAGTCACTTGACTGGCCACAGTAGGGCGCTAACCGCCAGCCAGTCACTGGCGGCCTTGCAGAATACATTCCCTTAACACTAATACAACAGAGGAGTAAAGCATAAACTAGTTTCAATAGCTTCAAAAACTACTTAAGATGAATACATGCAAGTAAAGAAAATATTACACAAAGTTGAGCATTCACAGTTGACACCAGATATACATGGGAAAACCTTTTCAAGTAAAATACCCACCACACAAAGTCCAGAAAATTTGTATTATAGTAACAAAATAGTTACATACAAAATACAATCTTCTCTGATCAGCTCACAACAACACTACTCGAATTATCTCACTATTACAATGTTCTCTCTCTCTCTCCCAAGAAAAACATACAGTTCGAACTCTTTTTTTTTCCAATTAGTCTCTCTCTCTTCCTTAAGTCAGACGTTGCATTTAATTCTATTAGTCAACCGCCGATCACCAGGTATAATCATTTCTGATTCAATCACACCAAAGATCTACCCATACCAATCTCATTGCATCGAGCCACCCAAGCCATTACTGCTTTACACAAATCAGGTCTTGTTCGCCACCCTGGATCGACCTGCAATTACTGCTGCTATGACTTTCGCCACCAGCCAATTATGCTTCGACACTAAGCCACGTGTCTGCAATCCATTTGCTATCTGTTTCTGACACCAAGTCCAACTCGGTCAAACCAGTCACCAAGCTCATCCGAGCTCCTCACAGTCCTTACCACACTACCGTAGACCCCATTCGACCAGCCCACGGTATGGTGGTAAGTCATCCGAGTCAGCCCGAACTCTGTCGCTCATGCTACCACGCTATCGCTGCCAGCTCTGAGACACACCGCGGTATAGCGATAACCGGCCTAGCAGACTATTGGCGATCTTACCACGACCACTGCAGTCAGTCACTTAACTAGTCGCGGTAGGGCGGTAATCGCCACCCAGTCGCTGGCGGCCTTACCACGGCCACCGTGGTCAACCTCTTGGCTGGCCGCAATAGGACAGTAACCCCCAGCCAGGCCACTGGCAGCCTTACCTCGGCCACTGCACTCAACCTCTTGGCTAGCCGCGGTAGGGTGGTAACCGCCAGCTAGGTCGTTGGCCTTACCGCGGCCACTGTGGTCAGCCTCTTGGTTGGCCGCGGTATGGTGGTAACCGCCAAACAGGTTGCAGTGGCCTTACCGTGGCCACCGCAGTCAGCCTCTTGGCTGGCCGTGGTATGGTGGTAACCGCCAGACCTGTCACCACCAAAACCAGATGAAACCACCATGGTAAAGCGGTAAAGGCCAATAGGAGAACAAATTAATGCCAAGGATGGTATGAAGGGGCAAAACTCTAGAAATTGAGACATAGTTTTCTCAACAATTAGGCAGTATACCATGTGAAAGATTAGAATTTAAAATTCATGGATTTTTTTACTTAATTCATAGTTTGTATGAGCTTGAGAAGATGATTCCACAAGCATTTCCTCAAGATTATCTTCATAATTTGCAACTTGAATTGGTTGTTCCTCAAAAAATCCCATGACGATACACTAATTATCTACATTTTGTGTACCTTCTAGATCACTAAAAGGTATCATGTTGTCCCCTTTGATTTCCTTCATGCCAACTTCAATTTGATGAGATTCCATGTCATAAGAGCATGATATGGATGAATTTGTCTTGCTAGAAACATTGGGATGTGAAGGAAAATCATAATCAGACAAGGCAAGAAAACTCCCTGTTATAGCCCATAATCGGTATGACACATCATTTGCGATAGCATTCTCTAAGACTTCCTTCCTCGGGACTTTTGATTCATGTGTGAAGACCTGATAAGATTCATTGGCCAAATTATCAGTAACCTCATGTTGGTGCTCATTAGAATGCTCGTCCATTTCCTCATGTTCACTACTATTGTATACTGAAAGGGTATTTTCTTTCTCATATAGTCATTCACATTTTTCATCACCCAAAGGTTTAAGTAATGTATCTTTGTTGTTTTTTATTGATGAAACACCCTCTTTTTCTATGTCATTGTAACTTTTTACTATCATCTGTTAATTGGTGGATCTTGTTGGAATACTATTTCTTTGGCTACATAGTTCTAGTAGGTAAGAAATTAATAATAGAACTCTCCAACACTCCATCCTCCAGGCTTCTCTCGAACCTTCCAGCTTCTACACAGTTCTTGCACCGACAAATCTTTGTATGTTCTAGAGATCTCTAAGAGATTTATAAATACAACATTCTCCAGTCCAATCTATATGCATGGAATAATATTGTATTGCTACATAAGTGAATAAATAATATATTCTGCTCATTTGTGTTCTTTCCTTGCAAAGCTGCTCTATTTTATTTTTCTATGATTTATTTTTCTGCTCTATTTTTTTTTCTATCAATCTAACTGTTCAATATGGTATCAAAGCATAATTTTTAAATCTTGGGCAGTGATGTGGAAATTTTCTAGTGTGAAACTTTGATTCTGAAAGTTGTAATTTAATTTTTGAGTGGCACTATTATTCCTATAGCAAGTGAACAACATTGCAGCAAAGGAAAGATTTTCTACACAGAAAAATTGGTGAGAACTTTTCAATCTTTTAATCTAGGTATTAAATATTTTGAAGTCTCTTTCATTCTCATCCAAAAAGGAGGGAATTTGACATAATGGATTCTCTTCGTATTCCTTTGCCCATAGTTAAACTAAATGGAAAAAATTATTATGATTGGGTATCTCATATAGAAATTGCTCTAACTCTTCAAAAAATTTATGAGATTGTTACTGGTAGTGAACAAAGACCAACAAATCCTAGAAAATATCAAGAAGATTGGGATATAAGGGATAAAAAAACAACATTAATCAAGCTTACACTTTCAGAAGAAGTTTTTCCAGAAGTCCGCAATGAAAGAAGTGGAGTCAAAGTATGGGATATTTTGAAAAATACATATCAAACATTAGGTGATGTATCCAGATCATATCTCTCACTGTAGAGTTATATAATATGAAATTATCAAGTTCACAAGAGTTAGACACTCATTTAGGTAAATTAAAGTAAAAGAAAACTGAACTTGCTTCTCTTGGAAAAGATATTGATGATAAAAATTTTGTGCAAATAGTTTTACAAAGTCTTCTAGGATCTTATCAATCATTTATAAGGGGACTAGATACTGTAGATAAATTAAAGAGTATTAAATCTGAAGAGTTATGTGATAAGCTAGTGCAAGAAGAAAAACACCAAATTAAAGAGAGTCATTTAATGATGAATCTCAAGCATTCATAATGAAAGGGAAACGATATTACAAAAATTCATAAGAAAATCAGCTTAAAAAAAGGAATTGGAAGTATGAGAATAAAAATGTCCCATCTAAGGATTATAATAAAAGCAAGTGGAAATGTAATTATTGTGGTAAGCTAGGTCACAAAGCAAATGAATGCTATAAAAGGAATAGAGATGCATAAAGGAATCCAAATAAGTTCACAAAATGTTTTCACTCTAAAAGTAATGCTCTTTGTATTGCACAAGTAAAACAAATAATTCTTATAAGGAGGATTGGGTTATTGATTATGGTGCCACACAACATATGTGCTATAATAAGGAACAATTTTAATCACTAAAGAATGACAACAATTTAGAAAAAAAATATTTAGGGAATAATAGTGCATTGGAAGTTAAGGAAATTGGAAATGTTCAAGTTGATAATGGTGTGTTCAAAAATGTGAAGCTAGTTCCAGAATTGAAGACTCTTCTTTCTATATCTCAAATTGCTAATCAAGGGTATAAAATAGAATTTTACAATGAAAAATGTTTAATGAAGGATGTGAGTAATAATTACAAAGTAACAGCAATTGGCAAAATGGAGAATGGTTTATATAAATTCCAAGAATTCACTTGTAAATATGAAAATGAGAATATGTGTGCTATTGCCAAATATGATAATATGAGTAGGTTATGGCATGAGCGTATGGAACATATTAACTATCAAAGTCTCAAACTCATGGAGAAACTATACATGGTGCATGGGCTTCCAAAAATCTCATCAAGTCACAGGGTGTGTGAAGGATGTGCTATGGGAAAACAACATGTGGAAATTTTCCCACAAGGTAAATCATGGAGAGAAAAAACTCCTTTACATTTGGTTCATAGTGATGTAATGGGTCCTTTTAGAACACCATCACTTGCAGGATCAAGGTATGCCCTCACCTTTATTGATGATTACACTAGAAGAATTTGGCTATATTTTATAAAAGGGCAAGATGAAGTGTTTGATAAGTTTAAAGAACTTAAGGAATTAAGTGAAAATCAAAGTGGAAGATCTTTTTAAAGATAATAAGAACATATAGAGGTATGAAATATATGAACAAATCTTTCTTAGATTTTTGTAAACAACATGGTATAAAGAAGGAATCAACTATCTCGTATTCACCCCAACAAAACAGAGTTGCAAAAAGAAAAAATAGAACTATAATAGAAATGGCTAGATACATGCTTCACTCTAGAAATATAGAAGCTAAATTTTGGGCTGAAGCAATTAGTACTACAATTTATATTTTGAATAGAACACCTACTAAGGCAGTTTTGAACATAACACCAAAAGAGGCATGGAGTGGTAGAAATCCTACAGTATATTATTTTAGAGTCTTTGGTTGTAATGCATATACCCACATTCCTGATGAAAGAAGGAAAAAACCTGAAAGGAAAAGTGAGAAGTGCATAATGGTTGGGTATAGTGAGGAGTCAAAAAGATATAGGTTATATAATCCTACAACAAATGAAATTTATATTAAAAGGAATGTATGGTTTGATGAAGATATTGAGAGTAAACATTCTCCTACATTATCTTACTTTCCAATCTTGATTGATGAAGATAAGTCTACTAATGATCCAAATAAAGGTGTGCAATCTTCTGCAGAAGGAGAAGGAACACAAGTTGAAGCATCAAGTGAAAGTGATAATGAATACACAAAAAACTAGAAGCATCCATGAAATCTACCAAGAAGGACCTAGAAATATGTTTGCTAACTATGCTCTTATGACTAGGGTGATGCAGATTGACACTCCAAGTACATATGAGGAAGCAAAAGGAAAAGAAGAATGGGAGGCAACAATGCAAGATGAATACAATTCTTTGATGAAAAATGGAACTTGAGAATTGACAACTCTTCCAAAAGGTAAAAGTGTGGTTAGTTGCAAGTGCACCTACAGAACAAAGTTTACATCAAATGGAGCTATTGAAAACCATAAAGCAATGCTAGTGGCTAGAGGCTTCTCACAAACATGAGGTATTGACTATACTGGAATCTTTGCTCTAGTTACTAAAATGATTTCAATTCGTACAATAGTTGCTCTAGCTGCAAAATTTGGTTGGAATTTTTTTCAAATGGATGTAAAAAGTGCATTTCTATATGGTGATCTAAAGGAAGAAATTTACATGCAACAACCACCAGGATTTGTTAAAAGTGGTGAAGAACATCTAGTGTGTAGATTAAAAAAATCATTATATGGTCTTAAGCAAGCCCCTAGAGCATGGTACTCCAAAATAAACAAGTACTTTATTAATGCAGGATTTAAAAGAAGTAAAGTTAATCTGGATGTGTATGTAAAGCATAGTGATGATAAAGTTGTTATTGTGTTATATGTGGATGACTTGATTATCATAGGAGATCAAACACACAATATTGAAATAACTAAAGATCAACTCAAACAAGCTTTTGAAATAACTGATTTAGGGTTGATGCATTATTTTTTGGGTATGCAAATATGGCAAGAAGAAGAAAGGATCATGATTTCTCAAACAAAATATGCTCTTGATGTATTGAAAAAATTTAATATGAGTGATTGTAAACCATCTAATACACCATGTGAAGTAGGATTAAAATTGAGTGGTAACTCTACACAGAAGAAGGTGGATAGAAAATTGTATAGACAATTAGTTGGGAGTCTTTTATATCTCACTATAACTAAACCAAATATTGCATATGCAGTTTGTGTTGTATCTAGGTACATGGCAGATCCTCACATTGATCATTTGAAAGTAGCTAAGAGAATATTAAAATATACTAAGGGTACTTATCAGCTTGGCATTGAATAGAAATATGGGGGAGAGCCTACTCTAGCTGGGTATACAGATTCTAATTATGCAGGTGATATTGATGATAGGAAATCAACCTCAGGATACATCTTTTATCTCGGATTGGGACCAATTTCTTGGAGCAGCAAGAAGCAATCAACAGTGTCACTATCATCTACACAAAGGTTGAATATATTGGATCATCAAAGGCATCTCAAGAAGCATTGTGGCTTAGAAGATTACTTGAAGACACATGCCATCCACAAGAATCTCCTACTATAATATTTTGTGATAATCAAAGCACTATTAAGCTCTAGCAAAAAATCTTGTATATCATGTCACGTCTAAGCATATAAAATTACACCATCATTTTGTTCGAGATCTAATTGAGAGTCAAGTGGTGGAACTATAATTTTGTGAATAGAGGATCAAATTACAAACATCTTTACAAAAGCATTGCCCATTGTAAAATTTGTCAAACTAAGAAACTTGTTACATCTCAAGGAAGCTGCTATTCTCTCCAAATAAACATTATGGGGGGTGTTGGAATACTGTTTATTTGGTTACATAGTTATGGTAGGTAAGAAATTAATAATAGAACTCTCCAGCACTCCATACTCGAGGCTTCTCTCGAACCTTCCAGCTTCTAGACACTTCCTGCAACGATAGCTCTTTGTATGTTCCAAAGATCTCTAAGAGATCTATAAATACAACATTCTCCAGTCCAGTCTGTATGCATGGAATAATATTGTATTGCTGCATAAGTGAATAAATAATATATTCTGCTCATCAGTGTTCTTTCCTTGCAAAGCTACTCTATTTTATTTTTCTTTGATTTCTTTTTCTGCTCTGTCTTTTTTTTTTCTGTCAATTTAACTATTCAATAGATCTGTTGCGAAGATCAGTGACATTATTTATAGCAAGCATGAAATTATCGGTCCTCCTTTTTTAGTGTCGACATTGGAGAGCAGTGTTAGCTTCGAGCATGTTTACTATAGGGGCGTCATCTAAAGTGATCTTAGGCACTCAAAATGACATTCAATCTATATCTGCAGTTTCCTGGCGCAACTTACATATATGTTAAACTTTAACTGTACCTTGCTTTTGCTTATGGGGTGGCTTCGAATTTATGGTGAACTTGGTCAAGATCTTGTAGATGCTCATGACGTTTCAAATAACGATGCTACGTTAGTTGTTTCTGCGTGAGTTTGATCATATTATTATTATCCAGATCCCTTTGAGCATCCAATTATGATTGCTGACGGAATATGAAAGATCCCCAAAACTCTTGATCACAAGTTATGGCCGCAGTGACATCACAGCTCTGGTTGCTATTAATAAAGTCTTCAAATAGGTAAATTTACAAGGCATTTGATGTTTAGAATGACAGTATTTCGGGCCGCAACAACATTGCCAAGTGAAGAATGATTGAATAGTACATTATACTTCTAGTCTGTCGTGAAGTCAGTGTTTTCGGGAAGTGGCGATGCGGATGCCATGTTAGTACAGGGATATCCTTTGCGGGTGTCGCCTGTCTTTCTGCCATTTTTTGGAATAGACCCTCCTCATCTCTGCAACTAGTTGGCCCCCGTATTGCTTTTTTTTCTGCTTGCTTCCATACTTCCAGAAATTCTTTATGAACTGCTTTCGGTTTCCAAAAATCAAGGTTTCCATTAAAATCTTTAATTTGGGGGATTTCGAAAGGTGGAGGTGCTTTAATGTTGGAACGAATTCAAATAATGGGATACGACTACAAAGGGGGATAATAAATCTTAGGCTCCAAAATAAATTTCATGGGTTTCTTCAAAAAGGGGAGGGATTAGTCTAACGCGAGTTTAAATTAAAAGGGGAGTATTTAATTGAGAAGTGGAATAATTCCTCTATTTAAATATTTTGCATGAGATTTGAATGGAATTAATTGTTGAATCTTCTAAAGGGTTGGTTTAAAACTTAAAGCTTCATAAATAAAATCACCCTTATTGAAATGGCCATTATGGGGAATTTCAAGAATTTTTATATTAAGGTCCCTATTGATAATTATATTATTATGGGTAATGGTTTTATGCATATTATTAATTTACTCATAATTAATATTTAAATCTTTATGATTTGAGTATTAATTCATATTTTATGAATATTTTATGGATTTAATTGATTTAAGATATTGTTTTAAGGTGTGCAGGCCTATTTGCAAGGTGGAGTTAAATCACAAATATATTGGACTTCAAAGAGGAATATTTTTAATGGAATTGACTAATTATATGTTATGTTTGTTACAAGTATAATATTGCAAGGGGAATTTAAATGCAAATGTCGGTGTTCAAGTTGTGCTCGCCTATGAGATTGTGCCAAGTTTGCAAAGGGAGTGCTATCATATGAGGACTTGCATGTGGAAACGTGCTTATGGAAGGGTTTTAATTTAATCAAAGAAGGGGACCTACATATGCATCCATGCCAACATGTTGTTTACAAGAAAATTTTAAAGTTGAACCTAGATTCAACTCAAATATTCAAATTCCAAAATCTGCCTAAGAATCCATGCTAGCTACTTTAGAAAGTATTGTGAGGACAAACACAGTTTTTAAAATTTTGTCTCCAATGAGAAATTGATCATCAAGAACGAGAAAGGGATACTTTTTTCTCCTTAGGCCAATTTTTTTTATTGGATATAAAAGAGGCATAATTTTCCAAAACCCTATGTGCTTCAAATATTAAATGCAAATGAAATATAGGCCCTTGAAGTGGATTAAATCCTAGACCTTGATCAAGAATGTAATATTTATAAAAGGTGGGTGTCTTCTCATTTGTAAGAGAGTTAGTTTAGGAGAGAAACAATTGGAGATTGTTAAGCATGTGCTTTAGAAATAAAGGCAGATAGGTCATTGATTTGGTAATTTTTTGTGTTGAGATTGAAAGTGTTATGGTTTCCTATTTCTAATTCTCAAATGCGAGTTCATGTTATTCATATTAATGGTGAAGTGTTGAAGACATTGATCAATCTCCAGTTCATAGTATTAGTGGCTTGTTGATTATAAGTTGTTCATAGTTAGTTTGAGCCTTTTTACTGCATTAGTTCAATAATGAATGTTGATACATATTATGCCATGAATTGGATATGTGTATGGATGTTTACAATATGTAAATATTTGAGTTTTATTTTGAAGGTTGCACCTTTTCTGTGATATTGTGGATTTAATCCCGGTTATGTAGGAATTGGTTTTAAGGGGAATGTATCTGTCTGAAGCATTAACAATTACTGTGATTGATCTTAGGTGTTAGATTAGGATCTCTCTCTCTCAAACCTATATCTTTTGATATTTCTTTTAGTTATTTTAGGTTTGAACAAGCATCACCACATTTCCACATCTAATGATAGGTCATTTTCAAATCTCTAATCTAGAAATTATAGTTGAGGTTTGTACACATTTTTTCAGATTTCATGAAACCCTCATTTGAGTTTAACACTTCCACTCTTGTTGAATTGTAATGTACCACTCGCGATAACCAGCAAGTCACATCATCACTGAGTTGTTTTTTGCATTGTCAAGACATGACCTTAGAGACCTTGGGGTTATTTTTTAAAGTTTTATGAAGAAATTTACCTTTCAAAAGAGATATAACATTCTTGTTTTATCTATATTGTATAGTGCAAAAAAACTCATCAATAGAATTAGCGTTAGAAGGAGGGATGATAAAAAGTAACAAAGTTGGAAGATGAATGAGCTTTCATGAGAAAATATGAGATATGATGGATCTCTTTATATTCGAAAAATTCAAAAATACAAAATCTGAGTTGAGATGGACAACTCTTTGATTTATATTGCTTAGCCTCAAGAATATTTGGATAGAAAATTGTATCTAAAGATTCTTACTAGTTTGCATCACTTTGCATTATCAAAAAAGGAAAAAAATTCATAATACTTGTAGGTACAATGAGCTAGAATGTATGAGCCTTTTGGATAGAATGAAAATGGATTTGTAGGGGAAAATATTCTTCTAGGATGTGCCTAAACCTTTAGCTCCTTTACATTCAGAAGAAGAACTTGTTGATGTTGTAGTTGAAGCATTCACAAGTATGATCTAAAAGGAACAATTGAGTAGCGAGACCAGGTTATGTTTGGAAGATGTATTGCTATTTGGTTGGTGTAGGGTGCATAATGCACATCATTCAAAGTCTACTTTTCCTTCATGTGAAGATATAATCAATCAAATCAAGAGTTGTTTGGACAAGAGAAAAAGGGATTCATTTGCAGCAGAATATGCATACACCAATTCTATAGAACACATAGAAGTTGTCAAAGATGTTGAAGACAAGAAGGAAGAGGCTGAAATATTAAGGACATCAGAAAAAAATAATGAAGTTCAAGGAAAAATGAAGCCCGAGGTAGGGGATGTTGCTCCTAAGAATGAAGTTCAAACATCTGAAATGAAAGCTTTAATTGAGTTGGGTCAACCACAAGAAAAAGAAGCTAACAATAAAACCTCCTCTGCAAGTGCTGATGAAGATTCAGTATTGGGGAGACATGATGAAATCGCTGCAAGACTCATGAAGGATTGGTTAGACTTGCAATGTAGGATATATTTGGAAGAATTATTATTATTAGGCTAGTGTAGGATACATGATGTAGAAAATTCATAATTCGCATGCATATTGTGTTTAGTAGCTATTAGACAAGTTAAAGAGAAGGTGGAATTGATAGAACAATCCAACCTTGAGTTCCCTACCATTGTTGTAGAAATGGAAGAACCTAAAATGAGCCATCACTCAGCTAAGTTTGATTCATTAGTAGATCTTGGAATAGCAACAACAAAGAAGGAGCAATACATCCCGAAGGATTACTTAGTAGACACGTCACTTGGAAAGGGTGTTGAAGGTCCTATGGTTGAACTATCAAGAAGAAGTCAATAGCTTTCCTCTTCTCTAAATTCCTTGCAAAATTAGCTTCTTGGAGAATACTCAAGAGGTTATCTCAAACTAACAACAAACAAGTTCAATCCTTTGGGCATTGAGGAGTCATTCTTGACTTCTTTGAATTTTGGGCTAAGTTGTACTATGTTGCAGTATCCTTCACCCCAAGAAGGTCTCGTAGAGAAATTAGTGAAATTCTTTGTGAAGATGACATCAATCTATTCAAAAGTGGGACAGTATTGTAAGTCGATGAAGAATGCTTGAAAACAAAAGATGACCTAGTGCCAATAAACATTTCTTCCCTTGGGAAGAAACAAATATATAGGTTGATGAAGAAGTCTCTCCATGTCCAACTGAAAGGAGGAAAGATGAAGTCTCAACATGTGTGTCTTTAAAAAATGAGTAGGAGTCTCCAAGGTTGAATAATCTGTAAAATTATCATGGTCAAAATTAACCAAGAAATATGATAAATCAAGCAAAAGAGAAAATTCATGAATGACAATCTTTAAAGACACTGAAGATGGACCAACAGCTATGCTAAAACTGTCATCAAAGAGGAGAGATAATTCTTCAGTTACCACAATGTTCCAAGTGGTAGAGACCATGCAAGTAGGGAGTTTGGAACAAAGTGCCAAAGAGAACCCTACCAGTGGGGTGATCCGATAATAGTGGTTTACAATTTTTGGCCAAACTAGACACTGAAATTATTATTTTTAACTAAATCTTCACATTCGGGCACCTATAGTAGCTAAACCATGAGGAATTTGAAGATTCTGCGAACTAGAGTCTCATCACATTCTGTCTATAGATTCTAAAAATATTTTTTTCAAAAACTTTAGAATCAAATTGCACTTCTTTATCCATCTCCCATTAAAACTAGTTTTTTTCAAAAAAAACATTTTTAAAAAGTGATGCACAGTGTATAACGCATAACTTTTTTTCCATGAAGGATAAAATTCTAATTCTTTCAAATTTACATTTGTAACTCCAATATCTAGTGCTTCCACTTGGTTAGATAGCTTTTTATTGAATAATTTTTTTTTAATCAAATTTTGAAATCAAAGCAATTACAATTTAGACATAGCGCGACCGTATAACGCGTAACTTTTTTTGTATATATCGAAATTCAAATTTTTTTTATTGGATCAAGGACTTCAATATCTGGTGCACTCATATTTTTCATTTTTTTTTTGGTTAATCTGCTATTTTTTCACATGTGCAGAACAAAGAGCTTGATTTTCGGTGAAAAACCTATGTTTAATAAAACTAAAAAAACAAATACATAATAAAACCAAAACATATTAAAATTATAGTCGTTTGATAGCTTGTTCTGAAGACTACCTGATTATAGTTGGGTTTATGAAGTCTCCTCCATTTTCATCCTCAACCCGAGCTTCGAAGTGTAAAAATATGGACTTCCAAAGTGCCTAAGGGGGAGAATGAGAATAAAGGGGGGTTTGAGCGAACCCAGGTTCAAGTGAACCCTCCTTTCAAAAGGGGTTTTCAAAAAAAATTTGTCCATGCATGCTTTAATTTGGTTCGCTCAAACCTTGGTTCGAACGAACCCTTTTTTGGTTCGTTTGAACCAACTAGTTCGTTCGAACCCCCAAAATCAATTTTTTTTCCATGGGATCATTTTTTGTGAGTTTTCCTTCCACTTTGGAATTGTAAACCACTATTGTGGCTTCACCCTATGGTGTGGCTAATAGAGATATGGCGCTAGGTATATTTAATGCAAATGGTAGAACTCTAAGAACAAGTGTGAATCATCCAAATTAAATCAACACATGAGCTTGCTCAGATTTTTTGCCTTTTTCAAATGCAAATGTAGGTAGCACAAAGATCTCTCATCATGGCCTGCGATGAAACTAAGTATGGCAATTAGATACCATGCGAGGATTCCATGTGGGTCTTAGAATGCAACGAGGAAATAATAACTCCCCCCATATAGATTAAAATGCCTCTATTAAACGCAATGCTAAACACATATTTATGACTGTTTAAATAGAGGAAATCTTCACGCCTTTGCCCAATCGTTGTTTACAACATTCGCCTTAGACTTAATACTTTTTTGCAAGGGCTTTGATACCATGTTTAACTTTTGAGATCTACAAAGACAAAAAATCAAGCACAAAAAAATGAATTTGCATTAACCAATATCATTGTTGTTATATTCAAATCAAATGCATAGATTTATATATAAAACCATGTAAGAGAAGATTCCAAGGGGGAAAAATAGGGAAAAACATTAGTTAGCTTTTATAATAAGCAAGGGTTAACAGATGAAGAGCAGTTGGAAACTGGCGGTTGCATACTTTTAATAGCCATTGCATGCTTCTAACAACAGTCTGACGATTGTATGCTTTTATCAGTAGTTGCATGCTTCTAACAGCAGTCTGAATTTAGTTAGCAGTTTTAATTTGGTACGATGTGGAAAATACCTCCTACTTATCAGTCTAAATTTACATAATTGCGCTAACAATTTTCATAGTGTAGAAATGTGGGTGTTACATGCCTCATCGTTGCGGGTTCCAGTCAGATATTTACCAATTTCTCTTCATCCCCGCATGTTTTTTTCACAAATGGCATGTCAACACGGCATCCCCGCATGTTTTTTTCCGCAAATGTCATTTCAACACCATATTCTCGCATTAT
Organism: Sequoiadendron giganteum; assembly: GCA_007115665.2. Taxonomy (NCBI): domain Eukaryota; kingdom Viridiplantae; phylum Streptophyta; class Pinopsida; order Cupressales; family Cupressaceae; genus Sequoiadendron; species Sequoiadendron giganteum. Next base: position 203,984,383 of record CM021107.1, read on the forward strand.
CATCCCCACATCGTCATCCTTCCTGCAAGTAAGAATTTTTTTTGAGGTCTCAAAGATTTGTTCCTCAAAATGAATGAAATCCTAATTGAAATAGTCATAAAAGGAAGATTTATAGAATTCGAGGATAGTACGAGCAGAGCTTTCAACTACACATGATCCACAGCAAGTGACATCTTGTGAAAGTCTTTGTGTGGAACGGGTTACTTTTTTTGCAGGCTGTGACGTTGTTCCAACTGACAGATAATCACTTCGAGACTATTGTCATCCCAATGGGGGGCTCAATATGATCATGTAGAAGGATAAGGTTCCATCGGACTTTCTTGAAAATTCCTTAAAAGTAAAAATCTACTTGATGTAAAGTATGATTAGCGTATAAATGATGAGCTGAAGACAAATCTGCAAACTGCTTCAGAGAACTTGCGATGTTTAGGGTGGCACTCTCAAATGTGAAATGCTCAGCCTTGAATTCTATGGTTCCCATGATACTTAAAAGGCCAGCTTTATTGAAGAACGTTCTCATAGTTTTGCTGGTATTTCTCCATAGATTACGATGAAGCATCCTATTTACCGTTGTAATGAAATGACTATGCAATGGCTCTGTTGGAATACTGTTTATTTTCCTATGTAGCTATGGTAGGTAAAAAATTAATAATGGAACTCTCCAGCACTCCATCCTCCAGCTTCTCCAGAAGCTTCTGCCTTCGAGACTGTTCCAGCATTGACCTCCAACTTCTCTATGCATCGGTTGTCTTCCAGAGATCTCCTGGAGATCTATAAATACCCTTCCCCTGTCAATACGTATGTGAGAGAAAGAAAATATGTATGCTGCTGTTTGAGTGAATATAGATATTATGTGTTTTGCAGTGCAAAATATGCTCTATTTTTTTCTGAGTTAAATATGCTCTGTTTTTTTAATTCATCATGGTATCAGAGTGAGGTTAAATCTTGGGCAGTGATTTGGAGATTGTACAGTATCAGAATTTTGTTCTTGCAGGTTGCAATTTGGTTGAGAGCAGCACTAAGAATTGACTGTGGCAAGTGAATAATACTGCAGCAAAGGAAAAAATTTCTACACAGAAAATTGGTGAGAAATTTTTAATTTTTCTAATCTGGGTGTTAAAGATTTTTGAAGTCTCCTTAATTCTCATCTCAAAAAGAGGGAATTTAATATAATGGATTTCATTGGTATTCCTCTATCTGAAATTAAGTTAAATGGAAAAAATTATTATGATTGGGAATCTCGTATGGAAATTTTTCTAACACTTCAAAATTGTTATGAAATTGTTAATGGTAGTGAAAAGAGACCAGCAAATAGTGGAAAAGATCAAGAGGATTGGGATACAAGGGACAAAAAGTCAGCACCATTAATCAAGTCTACACTTTCAAAAGAAGTTTTCCAAAAGTTCGCAATGAAAGAAGTGGAGTCAAAGTATGGGAAATTTTGAAGAATACATATCAAAATTCAGGTGATGTATGGATCCTATCTCTCACTGCAGAATTATATAATATGAAATTATCAAGTTCACAGGAGTTAACCCCTCATTTAAGTAAATTAAAAGAAAAGAAAAATGAGCTTGCTTCTCTTGGAAAAGATATTAATGATAAAGATTTTGTGCAAATAGTTTTACAAAGTCTTCTAGGATCTTATCAATCATTTATAAGGGGACTAGATACTGCAAATAAATTAAAGAGTATTAAATCTGAAGAGTTATGTGCTAAGCTAGCGCAAGAAGAAAAACGTCAAATTAAAGAAAGAGAGTCATTTAATGATGAATTTCAAGCATTCATAATGAAAGGGAAACAAAATTACAAAAAGTCACAAGAAAATCAGTTTAGAGAGAAATTGGAAGTATGAGAATAAAAATATCCCATCTAAGGATTACAATAAAAGTAAGTGGAAATGTAATTATTGTGGTAAGCTAGGTCACAAAGCAAATGAATGCTATAAAAGGAATAGAGATGTAGAAAGGAAGCCAAATAAGTTCACAAAATATTTTGATTATAAAAGTAATGCCTTTTGTGTTGCATTTAAGGCAAATAACTCTTTTAAGGATGACTGGGTAATTGATTCTAGTGCTACACAACATATGTCTCATAATAAGGAACGGTTTAAATCAATAAGTGAAAGCAATGTAGAGAAGATATATTTGGGAAATAACACTGCTTTAGAAGTTAAAGGGACTAGAAATGTTAAAATTGATAATGGCGTGTTTAAAAATATGAAGTTAGTTCCAGAATTGAAGACAAATCTTCTTTCTGTATCTCAAATTGCTAATCAAGGGTATAAAATAGAATTTTACAATGACAAATGTTTAATCAAGGATGTGAGTAATAATTACAAAGTTACTGCAATTGGTAAAATGGAGAATGGGTTATATAAATTCCAAGAAATCACTTTTAAATGTGGAAATGAGAATATGTGTGCTATTGCCAAATATGATGATATGAGCAAGTTATGGCATGAGCGCATGGGACATATCAACTATCAAAGTCTCAAGCTTATGGAGAAATTATATATGGTGCATGGGCTTCCAAAAATCTCATCAAGTCATAAGATGTGTGAAGGATGTGCAATGGGAAAACAACATGTGGAAAGTTTCTTACAAGGTAAATCATGGAGAGCAAGAACTCCTTTACATTTGGTTCATAGTGATGCAATGGGTCCTTTTAGAACACCATCACTTGCAGGATCAAGGTATGCCCTCACCTTTATTGATGATTACACTAGAAGAATTTGGATGTATTTTCTAAAAAGGAAGGATGAAGTGTTTGATAAATTTAAAGAGTTTAAGGCATTGAGTGAAAATCAAAGTGGGAGATCTTTAAAGATAATAAGAATGATAGAGGTATGGAATATATGAACAAAGCTTTCTTCGATTTTTGTAAACAACATGGTATAAAGAAAGAAACAACTATCTCCTACTCACCCCAACAAAACGGAGTTGCAGAAAGAAAAACTAGAACTATAATAGAAATGGCTAGATGCATGCTTCATTCTAGAAATATAGAAGCTAAATTTTGGGCTGAAGCAATTAGTACTGCAGTTTATATTTTGAATAGAACACCTACTAAGGCAGTTTTGAACATAACACCAAAAGAAGCATGGAGTGGTAGAAAGCCTACAATATCTCATTTTAGATTCTTTGGTTGTAATGCATATGCCCACATTCCTGATGAAAGAAGGAACAAACTTGAAAGAAAAAGTGAGAAGTGCATAATGGTTGGGTATAGTGAGGAGTCAAAAGGATATAGATTATATAATCTTAAAACAAATGAAATTCATATTAAAAGAAATGTATGGTTTGATGAAGATATTGAAAGTGAACATTCTCCTACATTATCTTACTTTCCAATCTTGATTGATGAAGATAAGTCTACTAATGATCCAAATCAAGGTGTGCAATCTTCTGCAGTAGGTGAAGGAACACAAGTTGAAACATCAAGTGAAAGTGATAATGAAGACACACAAAATACTAGAAGCATCCATGAAATCTACCAAAAAGGATCTAGAAATATGTTTGCTAACTATGCTCTTATGACTAGGGTGATGCAGGTTAACACTCCAAGTACATATGAGGAAGCAAAAGGAAAAGAAGAATGGGAGGCAACAATGCAAGATGAATACAATTCTTTGATGAAAAATGAAACTTGGGAATTGCAATCTCTTCCAAAAGGTAAAAGTGTGGTTAGTTGCAAGTGGACCTACAAAATAAAGTTCACTTCAGATGGAACTATTGAAAAACATAAGGCAAGGTTAGTGGTTAGAGGCTTCTCACAAACAGAAGGTATTGATTACACTAAAACCTTTACTCCAGTTGCTAAAATGAGTTCAATTCGTACAATAGTTGCTTTAGCTGCAAAATTTGGTTGGAAAATCTTTCAAATGGATGTAAGAAGTGCATTTCTACATGGTGATTTAAAGGAAGAAATTTACATGCAACAACCACCAGGATTTGTTAAAAGTGGTGAAGAACATCTAGTGTGGAAATTAAAAAAATCATTATATGGTCTTAAGCAAGCCCCAAGGGCATGGTACTCCAAAATAAACGAGTACTTTATTAATGCGGGATTTAAAAGAAGTAAAGCTGATCCGGATGTGTATGTAAAGCATAGTGATGATAAAGTTGTTGTTATTGTATTATATGTGGATGACTTGATTATTATAGGAGATCACATACACAATATTGAAATAACCAAGGATCAACTCAAACAAGCTTTTGAAATAACTGATCTAGGGTTGATGCACTATTTCTTGGGCATGCAAGTATGGCAAGAAGAAGGAAGGATCATGCTTTCTCAAACTAAATATGCTCTTGATGTATTGAAAAATTTTAATATGAGTGATTGTAAACCATCTAATACACCATGTGAAGTAGGATTAAAATTAAGTGTTAACTCTACTCAAAAGAAGGTGGATGGAAAATTGTATAGACGATTGGTTGGGAGTCTTTTGTATTTTACTATAACTAGACCAGATATTGCATATGCAGTTGGTATTGTATCCAGGTACATGGAAGATCCACACATTGAACATTGGAAAGTGGCTAAAAGAATACTAAAATACATTAAGGGTACTTATCAGCTTGGCATTGAATACAAATATGGAGGAGAGCCTACTCTAGTTAGATATACATATTCTGATTATGCAGGTGATATTGATGATAGAAAATCAACTTCGGGATATATCTTTCATCTTGGATCAGGACCAATTTCTTGGAGCAATAAGAAGCAAGCAACCATATCACTATCATCTATAGAAGTTGAATATATTGGTTCATCAAAGGCATCTCAAGAAGCATTGTGGCTTAGAAGGCTACTTGAAGAAACACACCATCCACAAGGATCTCCCACTGCTATATTTTGTGATAATCAAAGCACCATCAAGCTAGCAAAAATTCTTGTATATCATGCTAGGTCTAAGCATATAGAAGTGCATCATCGTTTTGTTTGGGATCTAATTGAAAATCAAGAGGTGGAGCTACAATTTTGTGGGACAGAGGATCAAATGCAGACATATTTACCAAAGCATTATCTATTGTAAAATTTGTCAAACTAAGAAACTTGTTACATCTCAAAGAATTTGCTATCTTCTCCAGATAAACATTATGGGGGGGTGTTGGAATACTATTTATTTTGCAATGTAGATGTGGTAGGTAAGAAATTAATAATGGAACTCTCCAACACTCCATCCTCCAGCTTCTCTAGAAGCTTCTGCCTTCCAGACTGTTCCAGCACTGACCTCCAGCTTCTCTATGCATCGGTTGTCTTCCAGAGATCTCCTGGAAATCTATAAATACCCTTCCCCTATCAATACATATGTGAGAGAGAAAATATGTATGCTACTATTTGAGTGAATATAGATATTCTATGTTTTGTAGTGCAAAATATGCTCTATTTTTTTTAATGCTCTATTTTTTTTAGTTCATCAGGCCCCATGACCAGCAATGAAGTAGTGATTCTTATGCCATTGCCTTGAAATGATTGACAGTATTTGGCATGATAGTGTTCCTCCCCGACTGGTGGACTTCATCGTAGGTAATACATATTACATTCATATCCATGAGATTCATAGTTTCGGGGTTTTCATAGAAAATCATTATCCTTTCATAGCTCTACCACTCCTATTCAAGTGATGGAATAATCTATTTCAAGCGCATTTATGGTAATTTCAACCTTGAGTTGACCAATGCAACATTTGCATGAGCGAGGGGCAATGAGTGGAATGAATCACGATGAGGAGGAAGAAGTAGTTTAATCTTGTATGCAAACTTGGTGGCGGTCACTCATTTCTATGATGCTAACAAACACAACTATTCCTTGTGACTGTCCGAGTTTCATCCATTACGGTCCTTTCACTCTTTGTAGAGTTAATATTTGCATGCAGGGCTCATCGATTGCTTTTATAAAAGTAGTCAGTGCATGGGTAGATGAAATCGTTATACACTAGTAGGATGCCATGCTTATTGAGTACTGAACTTTGAAGGTTGCACATTTAACTCAGCGACGCAAAATATCCTTTACACCATCCCGTGAAAGATTTCATGCTTCGAGCGACATGCAATTTGTGAATGTGTTTGAGATAGACGGCTGTTGAACCTCCAAAATGTTAATTAGCTTGTTCGAAGTTTCCAGGAAGCAAGTCATTATTGTATTATGGATATGAAGGATTTTGAGTCTTCGGCGTTGATGTGGAAAGTTATGTCGTGGGTGCCGCACGGTCATGTGCGAAATTTTGGCTTGCGCTCCTTTCATCCCCACAAATGACTAGCATCCTTATTCCCATTTCCCACATTCCTCTTGTGAGAAGTATTTGAATGCTCAGACACAAATAAAATGCAACAGAGTTGTTGCTCTATTTCCCAAACAACATGGAATATCAAATACAAAATGCAAAATAACAAAAAAACAAAATAGATTGAAGATACAAAATTGGACATGCAAACTTGCTTCTTCTATTAATTTAGAAAATATCAATTACAAAATGATTTCAAACTTGAAACTACAAACTACTAATGACAAACTAGACTTGTAGCAATCTAGAGTTGCACACACACGTTGAACAATTAGGAGCTTCACAGAGCTCTTTGTTTTTTCTATTCGTCTAGAGCTATCTGCCACTCCCTGCAATCTTTGAGCAATCTGGAGTTATTTGCTGCTCCTTGCACAAAAAACTCTCTGTTGCTGCTACAATTTCACTTTCTTGCAAATATCATTTGCAATATTCTTCTACCAATCTTTTGCAGACTTCAAAACTTAAATCTAACTATTACATTCCTTCTATTTGTCCTCATTCAAAAATTCCCTCTTAGAATTAAAAATCACCTAATACAATAAATTTTGGAAATTTAAAATAGCCTATCACAATATATTCTAAGTTGTCCAGAGCAGGACAAGGATGAAGATCCCAAAAAATGAACTTGCCATTGAAATCTTTTGGTAGGTCGATAAGCTAGGGAGTTAATGTGAGAAGAGGCCCAGTCAAAACAATAAATATTTCCAACACCCCCTCTTTGATTGAGTCATCAAACAACATCATTCTTCATTCAAATTAACAACAACTAAATTTCTTCTTAGGCATTCAAAGCAATCTTTGCTCAATGGTTTGGTGAAAATGTCTGTAAGCTACTACTTAGACCTACAAAATTTCATTTTGATTTCACATTTCTCAAACAATTCTCTTATAAAATGATACCTTATTTCAATGTGCTTACATCTTCCATGAAAAACTAGATTCTTTGTCAAAGCTATTGATGAAACATTGTCACACAATATAGTTGTTTCATCCTTTTTTTTTTCCTTCAAATCTGCTAAGGTCCTCTTTAGCCAAATAGCTTGGCAAGCTACTGCATTTGCTACTATATATTCAACCTTAGCTGTAGATAGGGAAACTATGGATTGTTTCTTGGAATCCCATGAAATGAATCCCGATCCCAAGTGAAACACATATCCAAATGTGTTTTTCTTAGATCATCCACACTCCCTTCCCAATCACTGTCAATGTAACCAACTAGCCCAAAATCATTTGATGCACTATACAAAATTCCATATCCTTTGCTTTCATTCACATACCTCAAGATTCTTTTACTTGCTTGCCAATGTGACTCTTTTGGAATCTCCATAAATCTGGAAATCAAACTTAGGATCAGAAAATGAAAGCAATAAAAAAATGCATCACATAAGACAATGAACACCACAAGATACCCTAGAAAAACCCTCCTCTTGACGGAGAAAAATCCATCAACAATATATCACATATATATTGAATGAATGGAAGGAAATTTGATTTTACAATAGGCCAACACAAGGCTGAAATTATTAGCGCCACTCTTGATGCTAACAATCAAACTCCTTGAATGATAAATTTGATCTCCTTGAAGAGTAATCTCGACCTGTAATAATAAACTCTATTGTAGATATTCACACTTGACTTGATGAATAATATGATGATCACAAGAGTGAACATGGCCTTCTATATATACACAATCGCACCTCTTCAAGAAAGATGTCAGCCTCAACATGAAACAGTTTGTCTCTTTTATCAGGGAGAAGTCGACCCATTACAAATGAATGAAGGTGTCCCTTCATAAATCACAACCAATAAATTAAATATTCATTGGCTATTATTTAATTTATTATTTATTAATCATGCCGCTGGAAGTATGCAGCCCGTGGCTATAATCATCAACACTCCCTCTCAGCTAAGGAGGAATACTTCCAGCAGTGCAAGGCTTATCACCTCATCATGATGTTAACCACCATGGTTACACCCATGTGTGGAAACGAACATATCACCTCATCATGATATCAACTATCATGACTACTCCCATGAATGGTATATATGTACAAGTGCCCATCACTCAACATGATGTCGTCACCTGATCATGACGTTCACCATGGCTACTCCCAAATGGTGAAAAACACAAGTACAAGAAAATCATCACGAACTCTCTCACGTGATGTTGTCATGGACTCACACATATGACATCCACCATGGCTACTCCCAAAGGGTGGAAACAAGGGATTTCACCTTAAATTTCTCCATCACAAAGAAAGATGCATTAACAAGGGCTTACACCTCAAATTCCCCTGTCTCAGAGGAAAATGCATTAAAAAAAATCACAAAAGATCACTGATACTAAGACTCCTTCTCAGCTAGGACTTCATTCTCCACAATACCAGGCTTGTCTCGAAAGTACACAAACTTTACTCTGGCAAAATGCTTGGTGAGAATGTCTACCATCTGCTCATCAATGCTAATATACTTCAATTGGATTGCTTTCCTCAATACCACATCTCTGATATAGTGATCCTTGATCTCAACATGTTTAGTTTTTTCACAAAACACTGGATTGATAGAAAGCTTCACATAACTTTGATTATCACAATGAATGACAATTGGCTCCAATGATTGTCCAAACAATCCTGCAAGAAGATTTCAAAGCCACACTACTTCTCGAGCTTCCGCAAAAGCAGTAATATACTCAACCTCTATGGTGCTCAATGCCACTAAAGACTAATTCCTACTACACTAGGAGATCATTGCATACCCCAAACCAAAACAACATCCAGAGGTTCTTTTCTAATTAGTTACACACCCTGCCCAGCCAGAAACAATATATCCATGCAGCTTCAGGTCCACACCAAAAGAATATCTCAAGCAATACCCAATTGTTTCATGCAAGTATCTTAGGATATGCTTTGGTGCAACTAGATGTATTTTCCTTGGTTAACACATGAACTCACTAAGTGCACTCACTGCATAGCAAATATCTGGTCTAGTGTTGACTAGATATATAAACGATCCAATCAACTGCCTGTACATAGTATGATCCACTAGATCTAAACTAGTTGTAGCCTCCTTAAGCTTCTGAAAGTTGGTCTCCATAGGCGTAGACATGGATTTGCAATCCATCATACCAAAACTCTTCAAGATATCTATTGTATACTTCCCTTGACTCAAAATGATCTCATTAGGCATCTTCCACACTTCTAAGGAAGTAATACATGTACTTAAGATCCTTCATTTCAAATTCGGAAGCCAACTCTTTCTTGCATTTGATAATGAGGTGTTCTTCTCTAGTAAGGAATAAATTACCAACATACAGAACCAAGATTAACTAGATCACCATCTTCTTTAGGTTTAGTAGGCTCCTTCTGAATCTTCAAGTACTTGCATCAACCTTTTGACCTCATCGTCCAAGATTGTCTACAACACTTGCCTTAGAGAAATGGTTTCTAGTGCACACCTTTGTAGAGATTCAGGGTTATCCTCTTCGACCTCATCATAGATCACTCTATAGGTTTGTGAAGCTACTAATGGTAAATCCAAGTTGACTGTCTTGATAAATTATTATCTCAATTGCTGAAGAGAATGTTCATGGATTTAGCATCGGGCTTTGCAACTTCTTCTCCGTGAGTCACATAACTCCCTCTAAAGGTTAATTTCTCCTCTTTGAAAAGACTGATCACAATGACAACCTGAATAGTTTCTTCCTTTTCGAGAGATGTCTTTAGCCACCAAATCAGTCCCATGGCTGCAACCAGTGTCTCCATGCTTCAGACTACAAGATGCAACAATCTCTTCTTCTCTTGAAAGCAATCTCTTATGCGTCTTGGTCCATCCTAAAGATATTATTAAGGAGAGATTATTAATAGTTCATAGAACTTAGCTAATCTGAAGAGAAATACCAATGCTGGAAGCATACATAATTTATTATATCAATGTTATAGTATGAATTAATAACTACATAAGAAATTCATGAACATGAAATACTTATCTCATCAGAATCTCCTTAAATAATCCTAGATAGTTAATTCATCATTCATTTGCTTCTTGATCCAATCTGCATTTTAAAAGATTAATAAAAATAGATTATATATAAGAAGAAAATATCAAAACATCAAAAGAAGTAATAGAACTTATCTTTATTGAGTAGGATATATCTTTCTTCCATCTTTTATTCCTCTCAAAAGATCTAATCTTAGCACAACAAGAGACAATCTGCTCAACTTTGATTTCTCAGACACATTATGCGACTAGCATATACAACATAAAATCAAGCCTCTCAAGGAACCATCATAGACCATGCATGAAGATAATGTTATTGATGTGATCATCCTATCACAATGAAGTTGCAGCTCTCTTTTTATCTCAAAGTCTCATTTAGAGATCTTCACAATTTGCAAGGAATAGTGGTATCTCCAAAGGATCTTGTCCAAGTGATCACTATTCAAGAGAAACCATTATTTTGACTAAAGACAAATGATTGAAATAACCAAAGTAAGATTTGCACAACCTAGCAAACTGAATTTTAGCCTAGAAGGGTGATTTCAAATAAAACAAAGTATACTTATCTCTTTAAATATTATGATGGGTGCAAATACTGGACATAGTATGATACACTATTCTTGTGCTTAGATCAGTCCACAACCTTCATGGTTTGAACACAAGCCCATGACTTAGAATTTGTAGAGGTGGTAGAGTTAATTTTGAACATGGTCTTTGACCGTTCAACTTTATCGATGCACTCTATTTCCAGCCAGCTTATGATATATCTCCTTTATCATCCAATTGAGTTTGCGACTATGGTGAAGCACATCAATAGCTCCAATGATGAATTTACAAGGTTGCTCTCGAAAGTGTTGTCGTCAACTCCTAAGATGGATTTATGGAAGTTATACTATATTTCAAATGACTATACTCCTGATACCATACTTTAGATTGGTTGTTCCATTATACTACACCCAATCACAGATTAGGATCATTGGCACAATCACAACAATTTTGACAGCAAGGATGGAGGTTGCACGAGTTATGTATGAGGGCAATCACATATACGAATGTTACAATTTATGGTAATGAACATATACTTATCGCTTCACACAGGAAAGTGCCTTTACGTAATGTCGGGTATTTTGTGAGTTGTGATCATGTCCTGTGGATGACCAAGAATGATTCATCACATCCACAGTGGACACACAGTTCCTCTAACACGTATACACAGGAATACCCAATGCACAAACCCGACCTTGAACATATGCAATCAATATGGTATTAAGGAGATAGCTTTTTCACTCTCGCTCACAGTCATCCATGCAATTCATATGTCGGGAGTCCCATCTAGCATGGCCATGGTTGATAGGCAGAGAGGAGGACCACAAATTTTAACATTGATTTAATTCATGTTCTAGACCTCCAATAGACAAACTCCTGTGTAGGACCTGAGCCAATAGCTAAGTCAATCACAGAAACTTCAACAGGGCCTAATAACTTCCAACAATCGAATTCTAAATTCTATCGACGACATAGGTGCACACAGGCAACACCAACTTTAATGATAGGTGACACAAATCGCACCTCCTGATGTCACACCCAGAGTTTGAATGATGATTCGTCTGTGATTCTTCCTCACGACCTTAAATTTGAACAAAATCATGAGCAACTCTTCAAGACTTCAATATGCATAGGATCCAAACTCCCACATGATACACAACCTTTAGTCGCTAACATGCCTTGCTTTACAATTGAAGAGTTAACCGTTGATATAGAGAGATCGACATAGGATTTCAAATAGGTAGAAATCAGTCTCAAGGATCCAATCCATGAGCTTCAACAACAAAAATGTGGCCTCTCAAATGCAATTGATATTTCTAGAATTTTCCGCCATCAACCAATTTACAACCTATTCAAATTTTTTTCAACTAAGATTGGATATCTATTTCCATTACAAATTGTATTTATTCAGATCCTAACAATAAAAAATATTAGAATGTATTTCCCCAAATTTTGTTAGATGTTTACACAAATCTAATTGTATTTCCAGAAACTTCTTTGATACCATGTTAGTTTTAGGATAAAAAAATGAAAGCAATCAGAAAATGCATTACAGAGGACAACGAACACCACAAGATACCTTGGGAAAACCCTCCTCTTGAGGGAGAAAAACCCAACAAAAATATATCACTTATATATTGAATGAATGAAAGGAAATTTTATTTTGCAATAGGCCAACGCAAGTCCAAAATTATTAGCACCACTCTTGATGCAATCAATCGAACTCCTTGAATGATAAATTCAATATCCTTGAAGAGTAATCTTGATCTATAATAATGAACTCTATTGTCGATATTCATGCTTTATTTGATGAATAATATGATGATCACAAGAGTGAACATAGCCTTCTATATATACATGATCGCACCTCTTCAAGAAGGATGTCGTTCTCAACATGAAACAATGTGTTTCTTTTATGAGGGAGAAGTCAACCCATTACAAATGAATATAATGAATTACAAATGAATGAAGATGTCCCTTCATAAATTGCAACCAATAAATTAAATATTTTTTGGCTATTATTTAATTTATTATTTATTAATCATGTCACTGGAAGTATGAGGCCCATGGTTGTATTCATCAAAATCATTTAGATACCTCAAGATTCCTTTACTTGCTTGCCAATGTGACTCTTTTGGAGTCTCCATAGATCTAGAAATTAGACTTACACTATGCATTATATCAGGCGTAGTTATTGTTAAATACATCAAAATTTGAACCAAACTCTTATATGTGGTCAGATTCACATTGTTGCTCCAATATTCCTTGCTCAACTTCAAACCTATGGCTATTGGTGTGGGGGAAGACTTTCTATATTGCATCCTAAACCTCTTCAAGATCTCTACTACATACTTTGCTTGAGAGATAAATACACCATCATGCATTTTTTTTACCTCTATGTCTAGAAAATACCTCAAGAGACTTAAGTTTGTCATTCCAAACTCTCTTTTTATGGCCAAGTTCTTAAAATCAATAATGAGGAAATCATCATCTCTAATGAAAACTAAATCATCAACATACAAGACAACAATTAAAATCTTACCATCAACTGCCTTGATGTAAAGAGTGGGCTCACCATCACTTTTGTTAAAGTCATTGCTCAACAAATATGAATCAATCTTGTTGTACCATGCCCGTGGTGCTTGCTTCAACCCATAAAGAGATTTTTTCAACTTGTATACCTTGATTTCTTGACCCAGAATTTCATAACTAGGTGGTTGCTCCACATACACTTCCTCTTTCAACACTCCCTTCAAGAAGGCATACTTCACATCCATTTGATACACCTTCCACTTGTGTTGGTCTACAATCACTATGACTTATCACAGAGTTTCCATCCTTGCAACTAGAGCATATGTCTCATCATAATCTCTCCCAAAGTGTTGTTTGTATCCCTTGATAACTAATCTTTCCTTATGCCTCTCTATTCTTCTATCGAGACATTTTTTTGGTCTTATAGACCCATTTCACTCCAATTTCTTACTTGTTGGGAGGAAAATCAGTTAGCTCCCATGTTCTATTCCTCTCTATTGCATCTATCTCCTCATCCATGGCTTCACACCATTTCTTTTCTTTCACAACATCCTCAAAATAAGTTGGATCACTACATGAGAAAAAAATGCAAAAGTCATACTTTCATCAAACTCTTCATCATACCTTTCATTTTGGTAGATTTCCCTTAGATTCTTGGTCTTTCTTGTTTTTGAGAAGGCAAGAGTGGGGTCTAAATTTTCATTGTTGCTATTGCTTTGCTAAGCATACCCTATTTTTGCACTGGCCTAGAGCGATATGGAGCTATGAGAAGCTCATCTGGACCTATCGAGAGCTGCTATAAGCTTCTTTGCATCATCTTACTACACTTCCTATTCCATTCCTTCATCACCTAAAATTGTCAAGAGCTATCAAGAGCTATCATGATCTAGCAGACCATCCCATGACTCGGCCTCTAAGAATTCCATGTCTCTATTGATAACTATTTTGTTGGTGACTATGTTATACAACCTGTAGGCTTTGGACTCTTCACTTTAGCCCATGAAGATGCACTTCTCACCCTTGTCATCCAACTTTTGTCTCTTCTCTTTTGGCACAAGTGCATATGCCTCACACCCGAACACTCTCAAGTGCTCAACCGCCCACTTCAATTTTTTCCATGCCTCTTGTGGAATCTTGTAGAAAACTACCTTTGTAGGACTTCTATTTATCAGATATACTATTGTTGCTACATCTTCACCCCAACAATCATTTGGGAGTCTCTTGGTTTTGAGCATGCTTCTTTCCATCTCCACAATGGTTCTATTTTTTTGTAAGGTTCGGTAAACTCACTTAATAATAATAACCCTTGATTTCCAAAATACTTTAATAGAATAAAATAATTATAAAATGGTGTGGAAAAATAGGAATAGTTAAATAACATTCAACATTATATTCAAATGGAATAACATTCATCAATGAATCAAAGTATATCAAAACAAGGCCATGCCTTCACTAGATTTAGCCATGTAGGCTTCCCAAGAATATCATATCTGCAATACATGTAAATTCAATTACTGTAATGCAAACTAAGGAAATGACAAGATCATAAATTCATCCACAAAATAACCATAACACAATAATTTTCATGAGTGGAAAACCCTCATAGGGATGAAAAACCACTCGTAAAAATACCTCACTGGCTTAATGAAATGATTCACTGGTTACTCGCTGCCTCACTGACAATGATCAAGCTATCTCATTGACATGACCATTTACAAATTTGATCTGACTTCCTGCAAGCCCATGTCACCTCTCTCAAACACCACAGTGCATTCACTCTCACACTGACATGTGCATACTTCAGTTTCCCATAAACTTTACCAATAAATCAGTTCTACACCCAACATGTGTCAAGGACTCTACTCTAACATTGCTTCCTCCTTTTAATCTCTTTTGCAACTAGAAATAATAACATGCTCTTATACCATATAAGAAACTAGAGAACAAGCAATTCCATAATGTTATAAGATGACTATATAAATAAGTTGACAACCAAACAATAAAATCTATGAAACAAAATACTAACAAGCTTCTGATTTAGGTGTAACAAGTTGCCTACAATTAAGCAAACTCAAACAACTATGTTTCCTAACTTTTCTAACTTTATATTCTCCAAGAAATCTTTAATATTCAGCTTAGCAAGTCTTACTCACATAAATACATATTCTAAAACAATGCGCAATAGGTCTCTAAAATTTTCCAACTAAAATTTACAACAATAACCACTCACACAAGCGAAACCAAGATTTCATTTAGACACTCTAACAAATCTACACTTCTGGAAAAATATATGAGGAATTCTATGTAGCTCACCTTTTGGATCTTTCCTTTTCTAAATAAGGGCTACCAATTCAGGCTTACACGCATTTGTGATAACATGCAATTAAAATTTGATATACCTCTCTGGTGATAGTCCAACATTTTAACATGGTTGACCTTTTGTTTTACTTGTGTGCATGCATGGTTAAAGGATAATATCTAACAAACACCAGATGTGGAGTTACCATTTTAGACTAGTATCTTGAAGAAACAAAGACATAAACTTGGGGTTTCCCTTATTATTGTGATATATTGAATAATATTCATGTATGGATTCTAAACGCACTAGTCATTTGCAAAGAAATGAGTAGTTTTGAATTACATAATAAAAAGGATCAAGTATATAACCATTATAACTTAATCTCATATCAAATTATTGTTTAACTACAACTACAAGATCCCATGGACTACACACCTTAGGATGGAAAATATCTAAAGTCAAATTCTGAAATTTGCAATTAAGTTTATAAGTTTTAATGAGAAAAACAAAGTCTGCACCTTGAAATGGCTTGCAAAAGCTAAGTTATGAATATTAGTGACTTAAATAAGACTGAAGCACAACCCTCCATGTAAAAATAATTATAGTTTGCATTTATTACAAATTCTCTCAATCAATCTATTTTTTAACCATGTGATGAGAATTTTATATTATTCAGAGATAACAAAAAAAATAGAGATAGTGAGCTTTGAATATGCATAAAAATGGCTATGGTTCCTTCACTATAGCATAAACACCAAATAATCTTGTGTCTTTATAGTTAGTGTTGTGCAATGAAGCCTATTGGTTTTTATTTATGCTTCATGGAGTGGCTTTAAATTAATATATTCTAACCCTATATGAGCACAATCATTTGCATATTTTTGAGAGTTAGATATAAGATATATTGTTGGAGCTCATTTCACATATGAACTCAAGCAAAGAACTATTTGGATGGCAGATTTTGTTGCTGCCTTGGATTTTCAGTCCACTCTACTTCCTTGTGTTCTTATAAAATATTATCTACTATCATTGTATTCTGCAAAGCTTTTATTTGAAAATGATGCTAAGAATTTAGTTAGTATTTGCATCATTTCTTCAAAGATCTATGGTAAAGAAAGATTCCCAATTGACCTTTTGTCATATAGTTGTGGCTACTACAAGTTGATCAGTGAATTCATGTTTTGGACTTAAAACAGATGGTCTTGCATTTCTACGAATTTATTAAGATGCTCATCATTATTATGAATTATCATCAAGATAAGTTTTCCATTCAAATTTTGGTCATTTTAATAAATCGAACATTTGAAGATAATGTAGTGCAGTGTGTAGTCTTAAAATAATAAATGGGCACTAGTTTTTCCAAATTTCTCCATAACAAGAGGGTTTTAATATGCATTCAAGTGATTGTAAATATTTTCTCACGTGTTATAAAAATGTGGAAGCATAGGCAAGGCGTGTGCACTGTTTTACAAAGTGCCTCAAATAAATGTGGTCTCATGCACCCACCTCTCCCTCTATCTCTCTGTACACATCTATATGGTAGACCAATATGAAAAATGTGGAATCAGAGATAAAGACATGTAAAATGTTTGGGAAAATGCAACAAATAAATGTGTGTATACAGAGAGATGCATAATTATCGCTCTCTATACGCTAGTTATTATAGACATGTATGCAAATGTTGAAGCTTAAAAAAGGAAAACTATTTGAGAAACATGCTCAAAATATGTTAGTTAAAAAGGCTTTAGAAACTTTCAAGCAAATGCAAATAGCAAGAGTAAGGAAAAATCCCATGGCCTTTGATAACATCCTCGCTGTTGCACTAAAGTGTGATATTCAGAATAGGGTATGGGCATCTGTTGGTGTAATTAAATGTGTTGTACCTTGTCCTAGGTCATGATTACACCTTAGTTAAGTTTACTTAGGGACCACATAGGATTTGTTGGAGCTTTTCCACCTTTGGTGGACTTATCATATTATTATTTCATCAATTCCACCTTTCGTGGACATATCATGTGATTACCTCTCCACCTTTTGTGGTGATTATCACATTATCACTTTTTCACTTTAGGTGGAGTGCTAGCTTTTCATAGTTGTCTCATGTCATAAGATTACGACACTTTTCATAATCTTATGCCCTTCTATGTTCTCACCTTGGCTATATAACTAAGGGGTCTCTCATTGTATAGCAATCATATATCATCTCATATCATTGAATCCTATTGATAAGAATACAGTTTATTCTTGTCACATTCTATTCTCTTTCTTTTTGTGCTTTCCATTTGGTCTCAAGCTCTTAGTAGCCATAGCCAATTCTAACATGGTATCAGAGCAGGTTGGGTGCCATTGGAGAGTTTTTTTTTTAAAAAGATACTAGATTTGGGGAGGTTCCATTTTTGGTTTTTTATTGCAGGTTCATATTAGAGCTTGTTGGTGCAAATATGAGCTAACCATTGTGTCTAGGAGGCTTGAGAAAGTCAGATCTGGCTTTTGTTTCACTCTATTTGGTCACCATTTGCATTATTGGCAAACAAGGGTTTGTTGCAAGCTATTTTTTATTGGAGTTGTCATCATTTTTGCTTCAAAAATCCATCTTTCACTCATTTGTAGGAAAAACAATTTATGGGTTTTGAAGACGAGGTCAAAAGTTTGAACTGGGTATCTTTTGGATTTTGCAAATCTTGTACAGATCTAGAGAAAGTCCCTATCCAAAAAGTGTCGCCCGTCATTTTTTTTCTCCTCGCTGAAGGTTAAAAAAAAATCAATTTTTCATTTTCTCCTTGCTTGATCAGAAAATGATTTCTAGGTTTTGTTTTTAGCATCAAAATATTTCTAGGTTTTTGTTTTTGTTTACAAACAATTAGTAGATTTTTCAAAAATCAAATTAGAAATAAATTGTTTTTGCTAGAAAATTTGTTTCCTACAAGCTAAATTTAGTTTTTTGAAATATTCATAACTTTTGGCCACGGTGTCCATTTTTGACAAACGCGATATTGACATAAAGCTATTTTTGAGCACTTCATAGTGGTTTAGGGAATTTTTCAAATTTTGTCATCTACACATATTTGAGGTTATTTTTCATCATGGAGGTAGATGTGAACATTGGTTTGTGCATGCACTCTTTTTTGTTTTCATGCAATAGGTTTGTATTTTGTCTTTAATTTATGCATGTTTTGCATGTTCTCCTTTTACAATCATAAGGTGTTGTAATAAATGAGCTTACATAAAGTTCCATCGGGGGGCTTCTTACATAATAATTTGATTAGAGTGTAGTTGCATTTTGATCTCATCTTTGTATTGATGACAACTCATATGAGTTGTATCTAGATTATGTTGTTTCTTTTAGCCACATCTTTCTCATAGCTTGGCACATTTTGGTTCACATTGGTTCACATCTCAGATTGAGAGCCTATGGTTAATGATCCTGAATCACATCAGATTCACATTAGATCACATCTCAGTTTGAGGGCCATTCATTTGATGGTTAATGTTTCAAAATCTTCATGGTAATTGCTCATATGGATCAGTTTTAGTCACAGTTTGGCATCGGCATCGAGATACACATAGCTTTCGAATTTTTTCATCATATCAATCCCTCTTATGGGGCCATCATTTATTCATCTATTGTTGCTTCATGGATTCCAGGGTTGTTCTAGTTTGTGAGTTTTCCAATGTTCCTTGGCATCGAGTTTGTTGTTTATTTATCATGATTCCATCTTGAGTCAATCAGTGACTTGCATATGGTTTCAGTAGCAAACAGAAGTATCTTTCCTTGCTTACCAGATTGAGGATTCCAATGTTAATCCACAGTGTACTTCCAATGCTTCTCTTGCAACAGGTTATCTCATTGAGGGGGGACTACCTTGTCTCTCTTCTACTTATCTCTTATGGGGGGTCTTTTTCCTCACATGGGTTTTTTACCTTCTCATTCTTCATTGAGAGCATTACTTTTTTGTATTTCATCTCTCTTTTGGAGAGGAGTTTTGTCCCATTGGGTTTTCTCATTTTCTCCATTTTATGAGAGATTGCATTGCTTTGTACATGGGTACCTAACATGGCCTAGTTTTTGGGATCCATTTTGCATTGTTTTCTTTTTTGTACATTCTCCCTAAGTTGCACTTAAGGGGGGGTGTTGGTGTAATTAAATGTGTTGTACCTTATCCTAGGTCATGATTACACCTTAGCTAAGTTTACTTAGGGACCACATAGGAGTTGTTGGAGCTTTTCCACCTTTGGTGGACTTATCATGTTATTACTTTATCACTTCCACCTTTCGTGGACATATCATGTGATTACCTCTCCACCTTTTGGGGGTGATCCACCATTTGTGGTGATTATTAAATTATCACTTTTCCACTTTAGGTGGAGTGATAGCTTTTCATAGTTCTCTCATGTCATAAGATTATGACACTTGACATAATCTTATGCCCTTCTATGTTCTCACCTTGGTTATATAACCAAGGGGTCTCTCATTGTATATCAATCATATATCATCTCATATCATTGAATCATATTGATAAGAATACAGTTTATTCTTGTCACATTCTATTCTATCTCTTTTTGTGCTTTCCATTTGGTCTCAAGATCTTGACATCCATAGCCAATTCTAATAGCATCCATTAAAATTTATGCCAACGCTTACATGGTAAAGACAGTGCGATGGGGCATAACACAAAATAAGTGGATTGGTTAGAGAGAGCTCTAAAGAGTCTCGAATCTCATGAAATGCTAAGTCAATTCTTTTTACAATAACTAAAAACTATAATGCATACATTTGCAAGTAATTTAAGCTCAAGAAAAATAGATTGGGATGAAAACCTTGATTCAGTTATGGTTAAATGATTAAAACAATATCTGGAATCGCTACCATTTGGTAACCAAAAAATGAAAGGGTGCAAGAGAAAATAAAGACATGATAGATTTGAATACCTTAGAGATTGCATGATAATCTATCAAATTATTCCTACATGCCCAGAGGATTCTCCTTCCTCCTATTCTTGAATTCTTTTTCCCTCCATACCAAAAACCGTTACATGCATTTTTTAAACTGCTTCTACAGAAAATGAGTATTGTCCCCCGAGAATGGGAGGTTTTTCTCCATATTTATTACCTTATTTTATAAGTTTTATCTCCTATTTATCTAATAAAACTAATATTAAATAAGAAATATGATTTACTAACTTGCACCACAATTATTTTAAAAACAATAAATATTAATCCTAATTTTGAATAAAATCAATAAATGATTTAAAATTATTTTTATTTCCTCTAAGAGAAATTAACATTAACTAACATTTAATTAAATCTCCTTCTTCTCACCTTTCTTGGTGTGAAACAAAATAGACTCTTTTCCTATAGTTTTGGAACTATTTCATTGTTCCCTATTTTTATTTCAGATTTGACATTTTTATCAATTAAAGAAAATAAACTTTTATTACCACTCATGTGGTTGCTACAACCACTATCTAAAAACAATACCTCATCACTTTCTTGCTCAACAATGTTGCACATGATGAAGGCCTTTTGTTGATACTTTCAACCACTTTTTCATCAACCACATTTGCACTTTTCTTAGATTGATCATGTTGCCTTTTCCAGTAGTCACTTGCATAGTGACCAAACTTATGACAATAATAACATTCAATATTTATCTTGTCATGCTTTTGACTCAAGGTTTTGTTCTTCTTGACTTGTCTGTAGTTGGACATAGACCTACTTCCTCCCTCTTGGCTGTGTGCTCGTCCTGAGCTACCTTCTCCAACTCCTCCACATCCATATTTTCCTCTATCATGTCTAAAGCTATTTCTACCTCCCCCTACCTCTTGGATTGGCTTGATCTTTGAAAGATTTCTTATGGGAAGAACTTGTAGACCTATTTAGGCATTGCTCATGGGTTTGCAGAGAACCCATCTGCTCATCAATGAACAACATTAAGAGGTCCTCTCCCTCTTCAATGGCAATCAAAATTGCATCAAACTTTGTGGGTAATATTCTAAGGATTTTCACCACAATCCTTTGCTCTTCCATGGATTCTTCATTCACCCTCAATTGGTTTATCAAACTAGAGACTCTTGTGTGAATGTCTGAGACAGACACTATCCTTCATTTGGAGAGTTTCAAAATCTCTTCGAAGCATTTGGAGCTTCACCAATCTGAATTTATCAGTCCCTTTATAATTGTTTTGGAGGATTTCCCAAGCTTCCTTTGTATACTCAGTTGTTTCTATTCTGGGAAAAATGGCCTCTATCAAGGCTACTTCAATCAAACTCAATGATTTTACATCTTTTCTCCTTAACTCCTTGAATTGGGTCTTTTGGTTGTTTATGATGGTTGCATACCCTACTGGATTAGTCACATTAGTAAACCCGCTAATCACAAACTCCCACAAATCATTTGCAACCATTATGGTCTTCATTTTCTTTTCCTGAAAATCATAGTTTTTTTCATTAAATGGTGGTGGTTGCTACCAACTCTTACTCTCATCTCCAGCCATGTCTCCAACAAAATAAAGTTTAAACACCTAAAAAATAAATGCCCAACTCACTCAAGACTTAGGGCATTCTAGCTCTAATACCATGTGAGAAGTATTTGAATGGTCAAACACAAATAAAATGCATAGAGATGTTGCTTTGTTTCCCAAACAACAGGGAATACCAAATACAAAATAAATAAATAAAATAGTTTGGAGACACACACCTAGGAATGTAAACTTGCTTCTTCTATTAACTCAGAAAATATCAATTACAAAATGATTTCCAGCTTGAAACTACAAACTACTAATGCCAAACTAGACTTGTAGCAATTTAGACCTCTACACACACACTAAACAATCAAGAGCTCCATAGAACTCTCTATTATTTCTGTTCATCTGGAGCTATCTTTTGTTCCCTACAATCTTTGAGCAATCTAGAGTTATCTACTGCCCCTTGCACAAAAAATTCTTTGTTGCTATTGCAGCTTCACTTTCTTGCAAATCATTTGCAATATTCTTCTACCAATCTTCTACATACTTCAAAACTTAAATTTTTCTATTAAATTCCTTTTATTTGTCCTCACTAAAAATTAGTTCAGAATTCAAAATGACCTCACACAATAAATTATGGAAATTCAAAATAGCCTACCACAATAAATCTTGAGCAGTTAGGAGTAGGATAGTGATGAAGATCCCAAACACTAAACTTGTTGTTGAAAGCTCTTGGTAGGTGATATGGGGAGTTGACATGAGAAGAGACTCAGAACAATAAATATTTCCAATGCGTCTTTGTGAATTTTCTTGATGCACAAGCAATGGTTCCCTATGCCATTCAATGGATTCACTTCATTGGAACCCCATACTCCTCTGACATCTGTCTTGTGCTCTCTGTAACCAGTGTATATCATGAATATTTGAGAAGACTATGATTGATCTCTTAATCAAAAGAGTTGTCATGCACAATTAGTTTTTTTTTTAGGGAAGGGGTGGGGTTTCTTCCCACAGGGTTTTCCCTCTTTCCTCTTTCCCCTCTTTAGGATTTTATCTCCTTAATTAGACTTAAGTGGGGGTGTTAGTGCAATTAACTAAATTCAATTTTTTGTTAGAATCATGAAACTATTATTTAAAAGCATGCAATCGTGAGACTGTTGTTAGAAGCATGCAACCATTGTTAAAAGCAGGTTGCCACTAGTTTCCAATTACTCTTCATTAGTTAACTCTTGCATATTATAAGATAACTAATTTTTTCCCCTACTTTTCCTCCTTGGAGTCTTCTCCTACGGTGGATTTATATATGTAAATCTATGCATTTGATTTGAATATAACAACTTGATGAAATCACTTAATGCAAATTTGTTTTTCTATGCTTGATTTTTCATCTTTGTAGATCAGAAAAATTTTAGCATGTAAGATTTTATGTTAAATAAACCAAAGATACAATGAAAGATTAGGAACTTGCATCCCCTACTTTTCCTCCTTGGAGTCTTCTCCTCTGGTGGCTTTATATATGTAAATCTATGCATTTGATTTTAATATAACAATAATGAAATCACTTAATGCAAATTCATTTTTTTGTGCTTGATTTTTTGTCTTTGTAGATCGGGAAAATTTAACATCTAAGATTTTATGTTAAATAAACCAAATATACAATGAAAGATTAAGAAAGCATGACAAAAAATATATGCTAGAATAAATTGTATTCTATATAGCAAATAAGAGTTTGTG
This sequence comes from Sequoiadendron giganteum, assembly GCA_007115665.2. Taxonomy (NCBI): domain Eukaryota; kingdom Viridiplantae; phylum Streptophyta; class Pinopsida; order Cupressales; family Cupressaceae; genus Sequoiadendron; species Sequoiadendron giganteum. Next base: position 204,008,245 of record CM021107.1, read on the forward strand.
TTTTAAAATATACAACTAGTCATTGCTTTATATAGAGCAAGGCAATGCATGAGGTAACTCAAGGTCTCACATAATGCATGGAGTTCAACTGGAGGTAATAAATCTATAAATTTTATCTAAGGAGGAAAGCTTATTCAAATCTAGAGCAAATAGATAATAAACTAGTTACTTGCATGAATAAATACAACTAGATAAAAACATGCTAAGTAATCTTAAGTGAGTGTAAGAAAATAATCATTTACACTAATAAAAATACCTAGAACATGGGAGTGAATATAAACTGAGGAGGATTTTAGTATTAATTAAGTGAAGGCTTCTAAACAATGATCACATCATCCAATCTTGTTGTCCCCAAACATTGATATTCTTTGTCCTTCAATTTAGCACATTCGTGACTACTGCAGAGAGTGAATGATAAGAACACGAAACCTAAAACACAATTCCTTTGCAAGATGTACAACATTTATGATCATGTAATCAATTTCCACTTAAATTCAATTGAACCAAACAAACATACCCTCCTTAAATCATTAAATACGTCAAACAAATCATCAAAATCACAAAATTGAACCAATTTGAAGGTTTTGCAGATTGGAGGTCAATGCGAGGATTTGACATGCGGAAGTTAGAGGACTATAGGACATTGCACCATGGAATTCATAGCCTTGTGGGCTAGACCATTGTAGAAGCCAAAGGTCAGGGCGTCACTGTACTAGATACCTATAAAAGATTGTCCACAAGAGTGAAAAATTGGGATTTTTTATGCAAATCATCTTGATATTTGGAGAAACCCTCATGCAACGACCAAGGCTTATAGGATAAATTCACTGGTGATTCATTATGTAATGAAGGCAACTAACCTCTAAAACCCAAAATGCAAAGCAGAATAATGACCTGTGCAAACCTAGAAACCACCAAATATGACTGAACCCAAAGCAAGAGTGAGTAGCCAGAGAAGAAAAAATAAAGAGGGGGTCCTTGCTTTTAGTGGGGTATGTTTGCAAAATATACAAAAAATCTGAGGTGCCTTGTTTGTAGAAGAACCTTCTTGACTAGTCATTTTGTTCACTTCTCTAAGATCTACCTAAGCTGATTAAGCTTCTCCTAGGGAATGTATGCTCTGATAACAATTGTTGGAATACAAAAATCTACTGAGAGGGGGGCTAAATCAGTAGATCACTTAAAATCTATCCCTAAATAGACGTAATAAATTGATTACATTTAAACCCTTTTACAGTAGATTAAAACAACATATGAAGAAAGATAAACATGCACATCCAATAGAACATAAAATAGGATGTACATGGAGAACCCAAGATGGGAAAAACCATGGTGAAAAATGTTGCTAGGATCTATAGTCCTAATCTAGCCTCACAACCAAATGGTTTGTTACAAGGTTTAATGGCACCGACCCTAAGGAGACACCAATAGCCTATTTTAGGAACACCTACTCCAAGGAAGCATTGAATCCCTAATCTAAGCACCTACCCTAATATTTGATGGCACCCACCAATTAGATTTACAATGAAAGTTATTACAATTTGTTAACTTGAACACAATTCAATGTTGCAACTCAATTTGTAACTGCACAATTCCCTGTTGTTGCCTTGGAAATTCAATTCTCTACCCTACTCCTCTATTATGCTTTACACCTTCCTTTAATTATTAGTGCATTCTCAATCTACCTCAAAGGACCATCCACACACTCTATAGTTCTTTCCTTTTTCTTTACTACATTATATTCCCACCTCAAGATCTCATAGATATATTGCCCAACACTATTGCACCCTTATATTTTTAGTGCATTCTCTCTTTGCCTCAAGAAGCTCGAATACTCTCAACAATGCACTATTTACAGTATTCACTTGGTATGAACTTACTGTCTCACAATCTGATTTCCACTTTTGTGTGTCTCACATTGTTCTACCTCAGTCACCTTGAGATTTGTACACATAGTTCAGATCTTTTGCTAGGTTTTACATGGAATCTTCTTCAACAAGCTACAACATCAATGAGCCACACACACTTGAATAGTGATGTACATGTTCAATGAATTTTCTAAGTATGGCAACCTGTAAAACATTTAAAATTTATATGCATTAAATGTATTTCCTTGATTATGTGATTTGATGAACTGATTTCAATCGTTGTCATAGTCCATGCCATCATTTTACAGATCAAATCTTCCAAATTACATTGGTCGCTAGTGCAATTGGACCAGTTAAATTATTTCCAGTGTCACCATCATAGGAAAAACCCTCATTCACACAAACATAGTCGTTAAGAATCTTCATCTCTAAATTTGAGCCATAAATTTGTAGTCTTCACACCATGATCTGTGGATCCTCATGTATCGCTCAACTTTAAAATGTGACTATCAAATTAAAGATTCATTTAATAATTTTTTCATCAATCTCCATCAAATACACCATGCTTTGCATGGGGTCCCACCAAGACATGTACATCATAAGCCCACTATCTCGTGGGCCAAAGACACGCGCCCACTATTTCTCAATGAGCTGGTGGGCTAACACTATTTTTCATCTTTGTTAGCATAGTGTAATTCACATCGATGTGAATTGACATATCAAGCACTCACTCATTGCCACTTGTCTTCATGTGTCATCATCCACTTTCATTGCCTCACACTTTATCTTGTCCCACCTAATGCATGTCACTAGCCCATTATTCCATTGGGCTCGATGAGGACCCACCACATCTCAGTGGGATGGCAAGGAGGCCATCAATCTTCAAGACTTGATCACAACTGGTTATCAAGTGGAGGAAAAATAATTTCTACATGAATTAGGAAACATTATAGTCATTGAAAATATTCTAGACCAGTAATGCTAGGAAAGGGGGCCAGTTGCATAGATGATTTCAAGGGATTAAGTTATAACTTAAGAAACTTGCAATGACTAATACACATTCAACTTCAAATTATAAGTTCTATTCATCACCATGACTGTAAGACCTAGGGTTTATCTGCCCAACCCTAATTTTGTCCAAGAGAAAACATCAAACAATTATGAGCTTAATCTTTACCATCTGAATTTGCAACTTACACCTTTGAGAATCTCTCAAGAAACATTTCGTGATGACATTGTAGTATTCTGAGCAACTTTGCAACATTTGCAAAACCTTCTCCCATGTCAACATATGTCTCCAAAACTTCTAGACTATGATCTTTTGATCTTCATGATATCATACCAACAATCTTCCTTATTGGATACCACTCAGATATTTCCTTTTCACATCAATGACAACATTATGCCAACACTACCTTCAATATATCATTGAAACTCTTCAAACATTGTCATTTATGTCATGATTTTCTTGTGGACTTTTCAACAAGACTATGAAGTGTTTTCACAAAGGTGTTGGCTTTTGAAAGAAACAACTCCTCTTAATAAGGTTTTCATTGCATATATAGGGCCAATGATAGGTGAATAAGTGTATAAATTCCTAACATCCTTGCTTGTCCTTCTATGGGAAAGACTATCATATTTTGAGTGTTGTCTCCTATCTTTGATTTCCAATCTCTAGTAGTTTGTGAATAGAGCGACTGATTTATATTTGAATCAAATATGATAATTAGTTATGCCTCTAATATTGTTAGAACATAATATATTAGTGGTAAAACCCTTATAATATATAATGTTCTTATTATAATTCCTTAAAAGCATTTATATTTCTTGTACATAATTAATAAATTAATGAACTATTAATAGTTCTTAATTTATTAATTATGAACAAGGTTTTTATTGAAAAGGTATTGTGACTACCCTTTCGGGTAGTTTTCCAACCCTTCTCCATATATTTAAGGGAGGATTCCTCACCATTTGAGGATATAATATATATATATATATGTTTTTTGGAGAAAACTGCACAAGGCCTATAGAAGTTTCAAGAGGAGTATTCCCAAGTTACAAGTCTATTTTTTAATAGACTATTTTGTAAGTGTTCCTTAAATAAAAGATGCTATTTTAGTGGGGTTTTTTACCAATAATGGTTTCCCCACATAAATCTTGTGTACTGTGAAAGTCATTGTTAGTTCTTTTTAATCTATTTTTTTAATAATTTTAAATGTTAATACTTTTAATATATTTATTTATCATAGTTTAAATATTTTACATGTTCAAACATGGTATCAGAGCCAAGTTAAACTGTGATAATTAATATTTATAGATTGTTGGAAGAAAATATATAAATTGTGGTAATTTAATATTTCTAGACTATTTTGAAAAGATATAAATCATGGGAAAATGAGAAAAAGGAGAAGATATATTTGTGATAAAATAATATTGGTTAGTTTCTACAATTTTTAAAATGGGGTCACATTTCTTCAACATTGATAAATCACACATGCTATGTGGGAATAATTACTCTGTATGGAAGATCGAGATAAAAGAAAAATTTATGGCTAGAAAATTATGGGACATCATTGACAGTAAGGAAAAATAACCTACAGGTAGAAACATTAACCCTAATTTTATAAATTCTTTCAAAAATAGATCATAAGAAGCATCAAGTCAATTTTATTAAGAGTTATTGGAGATGAATTTCTTTTGCATATTGGAAACATAGAATCACCTTCTGAAGCTTGGAATTTATTATAATTTATGCATGAAGGATCTAGGCTTTCAAAAGTAATAAAACTAATATTAGAATTATTTACAACTCCAATGAAAAGGGATGGAAAAAAAATTAATTATCTTGCCAAAATAAAAAAAATCAAATCTCAATTAGATGGATGTAAATGTGATCTTAAATTAAAGATAAAATTTTATATTTTATAATTCAAATAAACATCCATGAAAATTTTAGGAATTTTATTTCAATTTTGAATTCTAAGTATCAAAATGAAGATGATCTTCCTGATTTATCAACACTCTCTACTCTTCTTATTCAAGAAGAACAAGTAATGTCAAACTTTAACTCTAAAGAGAAATCATCATAAGCTCTATTAAGTCAACAAAAAAATAACAAATCATATATGAAACATACAAATAATAATATCAATAACAATAATCAAAACCTCTCCAAATCATTTAATCATTCTAAAAACTCTTACAAAATTAACAAAACTAATTTTCCAAAATGTTCAAATTGTGGTATAAAAGGTCACACAAAAAATAATTATTTTTTTATAAAAATAAATTTCATAAAAATAAAAATTATGAATTAAACTCAAATCAAAATCAAAATAACAATGTTGATCTTTATACTGCCTTATCTACATCAATTGGTGATGAATGGATCCTTGATAGTGGAGCATCTAAACATATCACATACGTGCATGATATTTTTACATATATTAATCCTTGTATTGAAAAATATATTTAGGAGATAATTCGGTAATAAAAGCTGAAGGAATAGGTAAATTTAGATTTTTTAAAGAAACTGTTGGAGATGCATTATATATTCTAGACTTAAGGAAGAATTTTCTATCATGTTCTCAACTTACTAAAGATAATTTTAAATTTTCTTTTACAAAAAATAAATGGTACATTAAAGATCAAAATAAAACTATTATTGTACAAGGTATTTACTTCAAAAGAAAATTGTTTATCTACTCAAATAAAAAATGAAACACAATTATGACATGAAATATTAAGACACCTAAATATTAGGAGTTTAAATGAAATGTCTCATATTAATCTAGTAATTGGATTACCAAAAATTAAAAACAAATTAGAAACTTGTAAAGGGTGTCTTCTAGGTAAACAAAATACATTACCCATTAACAAAATTCATAATTTATCTTCTTTCAAAATCTTACAATTAATCCATAGTGATTTAATGGATCCATTTCAAGTCCCTTCTCTTAATGGACATTTATATGCTCTTACATTTATTGATGATCATTCTAGAATGGTTTGGGGATATTACCTTAAAAAAAATGAAGTTCTCTCTAAATGTAAAGAATTTAAAACCCTAGTTGCAATTTAATCTAATCATAAAATTAAACCTCTAAGAACAGATAATGGTACTAAATACATTAATAAAGATTTTGACAACTTTTGTATAATATATGGGATACAAAGAAAACTTACATGTCCATATTCTCCCCAACAAAATGGGGTAGCTGAAAGAAAAAATAAAATCATCTTAGAAATGGTTAGATCTATGATACGCTCTTCTAACACTCCTAAATTCCTATGGGTTGAAGCTATGAATACAACTATATATATTTTAAATAGAGTTCCTACAAAAGCCTTACATCTTTCAACTCCCTTAGAAAAGTGGTCAAAGAAAAAACCCGATATCTCTCACCTTTGAATATTTGGGAGTCCTACCTTTGTCTTTATACCTAAACAAAAAAGACAAAAACTTGGTTCAACATCTACTCAATTTATTTTTGTTGGGTATCAGATGAATACAAAAGGATTTAGACTTTATGATCCCTTAAAGAGGGATATTATTATAAGTCGAAATGTTCACTTTTTTGAAACTTCGTTCTCTAATTCTATTAACAATATTGTTGAAACTTCAATAGATGAAGAAAATTATCAATTATCCTCTAACACTTATCCTAGTCCACCCTCTAAAAGACCTAAGTGGGTTCAATCCTTAATTCAAGATACAAATGTAGAATCTTCTCTTCCTAAGATGACTAGAAGACAACATACATATTTTTCCTTAATGACTTTATATGAAATTGAACCCCAAACCTTTGAAGAAGCAAATAAAAACCAAAATTTGAAAAATGCCATGCAAATAGAATACAATGCATTTAATAAAAATAAAACATGGGAACTTGTTCCACTACCCAATAATTGTAGCATTATTAATTGTTGTTGGGTTTATAAAATTAAATATGATCCTCAATATAAAGCTCTAGATTAGTGGCCAAGGGATTTTATCAATGACAAGGCATAGACTATGATGAAACATTTGCACCTATGGAAAAAATGGGAATTGTTCATTTAATTCTTGCACTTGCTGCTCAAAATGGTTGGGAAATTCATGAAATGGATGTTAAAAAGGCCTTTCTAAATGGAGATTTACAAGAAGAAACCTATATGCATCAACCTTAGGGCTTTATTGAAAAAAATAAAGAAAACTATGTATGTAAACTCAACAAATATCTTTATGGACTTAAACAAGCCCCTTGAGCATGGTATTCCAAATTAAAAAATTTCTTTCTCAACCTATGTTTCTCAAATTATAAATATGATATTGATTTATATTTTAAATCTGAAAATAATCGTATAGTTATCATTATAGTATATGTAGATGACTTATGAGTTCATAATAAGCAGTATTTCATCCTTAATACTCAAATATAAGAAAAATTTAAATATTACCTTTGAAATGACCGATTTATGTCTTCTTCATCATTTCTTCGGAATGTCTATTTTTCAAGATCACCATTCAATTATTATATCTCAAGCAAAATATGCCCAAAACTTAATTTCAAAATTTAATATGTCTAATTGTAAACCATCCATTACCCCTATTGAAACTGGTATTAAACTTGAATCTCACCCCCCTTAAGAAAAAATGATTCCACACTTTATCAACAATTAATTGGGAGTCTAATCTATCTATCTCTTGCCCTGATATTTCTTATGCAGTTGGTGTTGCATCTCGATTCATACAAGAACCTTATGTCCAACATTGGAAAATGGTAAGACGTATTTTAAGATATATTAAGGGCACCATTAACTTTGTTCTTTACTATACTCATACTAAAAATGCACATATATATGGATATTGTGATGTTGATTTTGTAGGGGATTCCATAGATCGAAAATCCACTTCTGGATATGTGTTTAAAATTGGAACATGTGCAATCATATGGAGTTCTAAAAAATAATCAACTATAGATCTCCCCTCTACGAAAGCTAATTATTGAAGTGTCTCTGAAGCAGCTAAAGAAGCTATTTGGATTAACCAAGTTTTTTATAAAATTAAATGGAAGAAAATCCTAATACTACTCTCCTATGTGATAATCAAAGTTGCATTGCACTTGCTAAGAATCCTGTGTATTATTAGATATCTAAGCATAGTGAAATTCAAGCTCACTTTATACATGAGAAAGTATTAAATGGAGATATTTGTCTTCAATTTTGTCAAACTGAAGATCAAGTTGCAGACATTTTTACAAAGCTATTGTGTAGTGCAAAATTCTCCAAATTCAAATCAATGCTTGGCCTTAGGGAGCTTCCATTGAGGGGAAGTGTACATGACAATGACACCTCCTAATACATCAACATTATTTTCTATTTGGGATGCATTATGGACATGTGTTAGTTAACAATTGTGGATGTGATGTATGTTGGAGATCATCTCTAGGTATTTGTGATGTATGTTGGAGCTCATTATTGTGTATTTGTGATGTATGGTGGAGCTTGTTATAGTGTATATGTGATGTATGTTGGAGCTTGTCACTATGCACATTTGTTATACATGTTGGAGCTAGTCACTAATGTAAACGTGATGTGTATGAGACAATCATTGTTGTACTTGTGATGTATATAAGAGCTAATCATAATTGTACTTGTGATCTGTGTATGATCCAAACACTTTTGTACTTGTGATGTGTATGAGCTAGTCATCTTGTGTACATGGAGGTATGCTCGTGACAACCATTGTGTATGATCTTTGAGATTATGGTATGAATTACCCCTTGTGAATATTGTGAATGTTTGTACACTAATGCTTAGAAATGATGTGAATGGACCCAATGCTTATGGAAATGTTATAATAATCATATTATATTTGGGTTAAGTTGATAGCTTACATATACTTAATGAATAATCATGGTCTAAAAGTGAGATCAGAGATCTCATTCAAAAGGAGATAATGAACTCCCTCTAATATAGTGGGGTGAACTACGAAGCCTCTGATTCCCATGAGGGGATATGTAGGCAAGGTCACCATGAACCCTCAAGGTTTAGGTTTGTGTCTAGGAATGACCTCAACTGTACAAGTTTAACACTTTTTAGTGTAAGCATTTAATTGGTGATGTTGATTCGTTGTCATCTTAGTGAATGAAGAAATTTTATAATTATCACTTCAAATTTAGATGAAAGTTGCTTGGTCAATTAAGTTGGTAGTTATGATGAATTGTTTTAAAAAAAACTAGTGCTCGAGGGGTGGATTTTATAGCTCATTTTAACAATAATATAATAGTAATATTATATATATTAATAATAACATAGTAATAATCAAATAGTGCCAATATTAATAATAATGTAATTAAACTCAAAATATAATAATATTTTAGCAATTATAATGTATAGTATTTATATTAATAAAATAATAATATAATACTAGTATTAATAATAATATAATATTATCATTTAATAATATTTTAATATAACATTATTGATTGTTGTACTCGAACTACAAACTAGCATATATATGTTAATATTAATCTATATAATATACGTCGAGATATCATTTTTGAGACGTATTTATTAATAATGATTTTTCGAAATAAATAAATAAACAAAAAAAAATGCCTAAAAAATGATACCTTTGGACGCGTATATATATATATATATATATGCCAGTTATACTTAATAGTAATCTCAACCTTTATAATTAATAAACAATTTAATTATATAATATAATCATTTTATTTTTATTTATTATAATATCTCATTTATTTTGTTAAATAATTTTAAAAAAATTTATAAGTGAGTCATAGTTGTATTAATATCAGAAAAAGTTACATTGTGAGTCACCAAACAAATACTGGTGATAGAGTCAAGTCATACATTTCAAGTGAGGGATTGTAGGGGAGAGACCCCGAATATTGCAAAGTTACAGACACCAAATTTTATTGAACTACAACATAAAGCATACATATATGATTGCACCATATCCCCAAAGAACACTGTAGCTATAAAACCTAACTTCTTCGAAGAGTAGACAAAATTGAGGCATTTAGAAAGGGCTCCTAAATCTTGGCTAGGTTGAGCACATAATTAGAAAATACGTCCAACCAACCCGGGCATGAGTGAATTCTCATGGTCGCAAAGAAAGGTCATTTTTAAGCGCTTATATGAGATTAGCCCTCCAAAAGCAACCTGCCACTTTGTACAGGAGAGTACAACTGGAGATTCTATCCCTGCAAGAATTTGCACATTGTAATCCACCAGCAAGATGGATGCCTCTGTAAGGCTCCTACACATTAGACATTAATTCCCAGAGCAAATACCCTATGGCGGGTACAATTAAGATGCAATCTATCGATTGCACAGAGAAGGCATTCAAATTTTCACATTTATTTCCTACACGTAGTAAATAATGATGTACTATCCGACATGGTATTTTTTTTTAACACCATTAGCCCCCAAATTTGCCAATTGATCTGCCTCTTTATTAGCCTCCCTATACGTGTGCATTATTTCAAAATTTTCAAATTTCTCCAACATTTCTGAGGCCTTTTCTACGAGGACCTGCAATTTCCAATTTGTCGTTCTGCCCGACCTGAGCGCACTAATTACCAATGAGGAGTCACCTTCTATTACAATCTTGGAAAGCTTCAAATCCTAATAGAGATGTAGACCAAAGAGCAGGGCATGGAATTCTGCTACGCTGTTTGTACTCACAAGGAGAGGTAAAGCCAATTCCCCCACCACAAGACCAACATTGTTTCTGATAATGCAGCAACACCCGAAGGGTTACCCCTCGATACCCCATCAAAATTCAATTTGTGCCATGATTCTGCAGGGGGTTTCCAACATGCATTTTACCTCTACATTTTCACATTAGCCGAGTTTGAACTTATGCTACCAAAAATTGAGGTTTTGACGCCAAACCATCTTGCTCACATGTTTGAATCCCATTCCATGAAGGACAATGTTTGAGAGTTCATCTCAACCACCCTTTTGTTAACAAGTAGGGGAGAGGAGCCGATACGTAGGCGAGGGCCCAAACGTGCGATGGGACATGTGCTCATTGGGGCCCACACCTATACGCTGGTCCTCCACAAGGTAAGCTTAATTTCATCCATAGATAGGCTTGATCACATCAAACATAAATCAGATATAAAATGCACACAAGTTAGCATTAATTTAAAAACTTAACAAGTACACGGTAACAGCCATACATGATGAAGTGTATCCAACTTGTATCTGACATTGAACAAGTACCATTCCGACATGGAATTAAAACAGCCCAAACACTAAGACATGCACCCTTCCCCGTAAACTATTAAACCCAACTTTCGCACCAATACAGGCGTCACTTTCACATTAGTCACAACTATAGAAAATAAACAAGATGCCAACTCAACAACTTTGAAACCCATCCGACCCATCTTTGACCAACTGGCGAACCCATTACAAGATTGTTTCCCATCGTAGCATAAACAAACCAACATGCAAATGCATTCGCCTGTCCCGTCTACTATGAGATCTACAACACGTATCAGCTTCAATCTGTCCCATCTTGCCAAGTAGGGTGCGCATGTACTGGAGCCAAATGCAAATATCCCACCTGCATCCATTTAATACTCCTGTAAGGCCGCCATTATTCAAAACAAAGGCATGGAAACAATTTCAAACAATCCACCAAACCAATCAAGTTAAGAATTAAAGGCTGAAATCAATCAAATCTTCAATTCATACGAAACAGAACTCAAATTCAAAAGAGGACAACAAGTTATTTCACCACACCAAACAACCATCAATCAAATTCAAATAATTCCCAATTCAAATAGCCATGAAAATCAACAAGTATTTAGTTATTTTGCAGTGAGCGACATAAGAAAAGGAGGAGTGACAAGCACAGAATTGAACGAGTTAACATCAAGGGGAGGCAACAGCTCAGATTCTAGTGCACTAGCATCCATATTGTACCAGGTTTTCCTTTTCACACTTGTTCTTCATTACAACCATTAACAACATCCATATTGATCGTCATTACACCCATTACAGTCATATTACATGTTTCTTTATGTATCGGTAGGGTTTATATTGCAAATATTGCAGTCATAGGTTAGCATAGTATTCTATAGGGTTTATAATGCATATATTACAGTCATGGTTTACCATTTAAAGCTTTCCCTAGGGTTTATATTGCAAATATTACAGTCATAGTTTACCCTTTCTGTTTCAGTAGGGTTTATATTGCAAATATTACACTCATAGTTTAACATTTATGTTACATAGGTTCTGCATTATCATTCACTCTGCTTATTGTAGTCTCACATCGTAGTCTCATAGGTTCTGCATTATCATTCACTTTGCTTATCGTAGTCTCACATCGTAGTCTCATAGGTTCTGCATTATCGTTTATATGTTACATATTGGTCATGGTTTACCATTTTTGTTTCAATGGTAGTGCATTATCATTCACTCTGATTATCTTATTCTCATAGGTTCTGCATTATCATTCACTCTAGTTATATTATTCTCATAGGTTCTGCATTATCATTAACTCTGCTTAGCATAATCTCACAGGTTCTGCATTATCATTCACTCTACTTATCTTATTCTTCTTTCAGTGCTACATTGTCATTCACTCTGGATGTCTTATTCTCATATCTTATGCATTATCAGTCTCTAAAGTTTCTATTGTTCAAACATGAGTGTGGTTTTCACTTTCCTGTGCATGAGAATGTTAATGTTGTAAACACTTAAAAGGTTATGAGATGTTCTTAAACTCTAACTCCCTTGCATAGCTTGTAATTTTGTGCTTCTTACTCCTCTACTTCCTTATGTCGCTCACTCCAGAATAGATAACTCAAGATAACAAACTCCTATTACAGAAGATAATCTCAATTGAAATGCAAGAAACTAAAAATATAACACATACACAAACTAAATAATCTTCTGTTCAAGCATCACTCTCTTCATACATATAAAGATAATTGTTAAAGCATTTGTGTTTCATAGTTTACCATTTATCTTTCCTAGGTTATGCATTATCATTTACTCTGGTTATCATATTCTCATATGTTCTGCATCACAAACTAATTATTCTTCTGTTCAAGCATCATAGGTACATAGATGTATTTCATAGTTTACACATAGTTTACACTCTCTTCATACATACACATAGATGTATTTCATAGTTTACCATTTATGTTTCATAGGTTATGCATTATAATTGACTCTGCTTATCATATTCTCATATGTTCTGCATTACAAAGTGATTGTTTTTCTGTTCAAGCATCACTGTTTTGATTCTAATTATTCTATGTAGATGGCCAAGGGCAATGCAGTGGTGACTCGTACTGGGAACAAAAAAAAGAAAAGAGCCACGATAAGGCTGCCTGCTGAGAAATGAGGATGCAGATTCCCCCCTGAAATAGATCATGTTGCACAAGTCGATGAGGTTTCTACTCCTCAAATATCGCAGAAGGTAAAACAAATACAGAAGCTGTGGTCTGAGGATGACATGAAAAGGGCACTCTATGACGTTGAAGAGAATGACATGTCGATAAGGGGGGCTTCCAAAAAGTGGTCAATCCCAACAGCCACACTGTCCAAATGGCTAGGGGGTCTAACAACAACTTCCAAGAAAGGTCCACCAACAGTCCTCACAGAAGAGGAAGAAAATTGCATTGTGGAATGGTGCGAGCAAATGGCTGATATTGGTCATGGTCTTGAGATAGTCAATCTTAAGTCTGAGGTTGCTCAAATATGTCAAAATAGGCCAAACCCTTTCACCAATGGCTTCCCAGGGAAGTCCTGGTGGACAGGCTTCAAGCACAGATGTCTTCAACTCGCATTACGAACTGTTGAAGGCCTAGACAAAGATAGGGCATTCAATCTTAGACCTGATGGTTGTAGATGCATTCTACAAAACACTGTCTGCAGCATACAAAGCCATGCCATATGGTCCTGATCGCATATTGAATTGTGATGAAACTGGCATCCAAGCAGGCAAAAATGGGTCCATGAAGGTGCTCGCAAGAAAAGGTAGCAGGAATGTCTCTTACATTATCCCAAAGAGCTGTGAATGGATAACCATTCTATGTTGTGTCAATGCTGACGGGCAGAGCATTCCAGGATTCTACTTGTTCAAGGGGAGTGCGAACATAGATAATTACATCATAGATTGTGAACCAAGTGCTTGCATGGCAGCCCAGCCACATGCATGGATGACCAAAGACTTGTTCATAGATTGGTTGACCCACTTCAAAACCTCCATTCCAGGCGGTGTCTCGCCCATGAATAGGGTCTTGTTGATCTTTGACGGCCATGGAAGCCACGTAGCGCTCGAAACCATCCAAGAAGCAAGAGATATCGGTATAGATTTGTTAACATTGCCATCACACACATCACATAAGCTACAACCGTTGGATGTGAGTGTGTTTGCACCTTTCAAAATTTACTTCAAATCAAAACTTGCAGAATTTTTGTCAAGGTTTCCAAACATTGAAGTGAGGAGGAGAGAACTTGCAATGTTAGGCAGCAAAGCAATGCAAAGAGCTTTGACAATTGACAACAGCAAGGCTGGGTTTAGAAGGACTGGTATATGGCCGTTGAATCCCGATGCACTTGTCAATGACATGCATCCAAGTGAGACATTTGTGGTCAGCGAGGATGCTGACGCAGTTGAAAACATTCTCAGCCTTTCTGGACTTGGTGTGTCAACTAATGATGTCATAGTATTGCAGTCCACTCTTCCGGATGGACACATGCAGCCTGCAACAAAAACATAGCACTCACCTCATACATGTCCTGCTGAATCAGTTGCACAAGTGGTGGTTAATGAACACACCCCTCCCATGGTGGACAGGACCGTTGATCAATTCAGCGAAAGTTTAGATCTTCCATCACAACAAAGCCAACCATCCTGGTTGGTTGAGGGAGCAATGAACTTGGGCATTCATTTGGAAGTCCCAGAACAAGAGGATACCTATACTTTTCCATCACCACCACCAGAAATTGACCTTTCTCAAGTTGTCCATTACTATGCTCCTTCTTGCAATTCAGATTTACAAGCTAATGAAGATGTACCACAGGGCTCACAGGTAGTCGAGGAGGTCATTGGCACATAGTCAGATGGGACACAAGAAACACAAATAATTCTACACATCAGCAAGTTCCTCAAGTTGCCTGTGCATACTGTCCGTCAAATGAAATCCAAAGCAAGTGAAATTCGGATTAGTAGACAATCTCAATTGTTGACAATAGATGACTACATGAGGTTGTTAATGGAGCAAGAGCAAAGGAAGAAAGAGGTGGAGGAGATAAAAGCAAGAAAGAGACAATAGAATGCAGAGAAAAGGGAAGCAAGAATTGTGGCAGTGGAGTTGAAGGAGAATGCCAGAATTGAGAAGGACATACTGCGAAAAGAAAAAGAGCAGCAAAAATTACAACAAAAAAAGGATAGAGATGCAAAAAAGGAGCAAGAAAGACTTCACAAGGAACAGGACCAAAAGGAAAAAGAGATTGAGGAGGCACAAAGGGCTTTACAGAGAGAGAGGCAGTTAAGGAATACTTCTGATCCGTTGTCTCAAAGTAATGGAGTCTTCCGTGATATTCTCAACATTAATATCTCTCAGTTCTCCACACCAATGAATTATTCAAGCCTCTCCCAATCTGACTTTAGGGGCAGTCAATATCCATATCAATTTGGCACTCGGGATGTACAAATGTCTTCACCACCGCCCCCAACACATGTCACTTGCACCCAATTTACCACTCCAAGTCCCACTCATGTATGCAGAAATCCCCATCGATTGGAAGGGGACGAGAACATGGCAATTGGCACCCCAACCAGCCAAGATCCTTTTCACAACAGCAGCAGCTAGATTACAAATGCTAGTTTCATAGACTTTAGAAGTATTGATATTTACAAATACACCGAAATTGTGGATAGTTGTAATTTTTTGATAAGTACAGATTGATCGTTATTGTTTTGTTTTGTGAAGTAATCTGATCAGATTTGAAAAAGTGTTGTATGTAATTTGCAATGTATGCTTCTTCGTTGATATTTTTAAATATATGAGAATTATAGATGCATCGTTTTTGTTTTGATTTGCAATGTATTAGGATCATATTGCAATGTGTGTTCTTTGTAATTTGCAATGTGTCATTGTTTATGTTTCAAATGTGTGCTTCTTCATTGACATTTTGTCATTTTCTATTCCTTTTTCCAAATATTTTGCCACGTGGAAGGTCCAACTTTGTCCACGCGTTGAAAAAAATGGAAAAAAGAGCCGTTGACCGATACAGACGCACCTCGGGTGCCACTACTTGTGTGGCTCAACGTCCGAAGGTGACAGCCTTGCCACGTCAACTCCTCCCAGTCCGCCACCATAACAATCCACTACTGAGCATTTATCACTCACCGCCACTTCCTATTCCTATCCACTGTCTGAAATAAATGCTATCACCTCTCCTAAGCTCCACACCACCCCACAATTTTATTCCAACCAACCTATACATATACATATGCATATGCATATGCATACATATACATAGACATATTAGACATATGCATATACATACTTATATGTATATGTATATGTATGTAGATATGTATTTGCATATGCATATGTATATGTATATAGATATGTATATGCATATGCATATACATATCTATATACATATACGCATATACATATCTATATACATATACATATGCATATGCAAATACATATCTACATACATATGCGTTTATTCTAAAACGAACTGCATTGAATGCTCCCAGTGCCTCACTCTTCTCGCCATTCAACCAGTCTTTCATTTTCTTGAATAAACATTCTATCTTCATTTGCTCGCTGGTACCTGCTTGTTTTGTCGTCTGCAACCTTTGCCGTCTCATGACAACCTGCAATGCTCGGAGACCATATCTTGTTTGGGTAGAAGCCGATACGGAGATGGGTAGACGCCAATTACCGAATGTCACCAGCAGCTCCACTTCCGCCATGCAAGCAACGAACGGGTTCCATATACATATACATATACATATGTACATATATATGTGCATACATCCACATACATATATTGTATATGTATATATATATGCATACATACACATACATATACATATGCATATGTATATGAATACATATACATATCTATATACACATATACATATTTGTATACAATTAAGTCGTGCAACTATTCTATCTTTTTCAGGTGCCATTGATGAATTTGGGGGTGTTAAATTTTTCATAGGTGATGGCAACCTATGCTGCACGGGTCCACAACTCCATTCGAATTGTGAAGTGTTGCATAGGTAACCATGAGAAGCCTTCACAAAACCAAGTCCCCTAAGTTGTTTAAATACAAAGCTATGGACACCTATGTGAAGTGCTACATAGGCCACACATGTATATACATAAAACATAGACATACAAATATACATATAGGTTATGCTTCATCATTTCAATCAACTAAGCAATAGAGACATGTTTTAGGGAGACTTGATTTTATGAACGATCCTTTGATGGCAACCTATGTTGCATGGGTCCACAACTCCATTCGAATTGTGAAGTGTTGCATAGGGAACTATGACGAGCCTTCAAAAAACCAAGTCCCCTAAGTCATTCAAATACAAATCTATGGTAATCTATGTGAAGTGCTACATAGGCAAGCATGAAAGGCCTTGGGAAAACCAAGTCCCCTAATACATGTTGTAAGAAAGCTTTAGTGCTCAATATTGATCTATGGTAATACATGTGAATACTTGAAGGTTTTCACAGCTATTTGAATTGAGAATTATTTGAATTTGATTGATGGTTGTTTGGTGTGGTGAAATAACTTGTTGTCCTCTTTTGAATTTGAGTTCTGTTTCATATGAATTGGAGATTTGATTGATTTCAGCCTTTCATTCTTGACTTGATTGGTTTGGTGGATTCTTTGAAATTGTTTCCATGCTTTTGTTTTGAATAATGGTGGCCTTACAGGAGTGTTAAATGGATGTCGGTGGGATATTTGCGTTTGGTTTCAATAAGTGAGCACCCTACTTGGCAAGATGGGACAAATTGAAGCTAATATGTGTTGTATATCTCATGGTAGATGGGACAGGCGAATGCATTTGCGTGTTGGTTTGGTTATGCTATGATGGGAAACAATGTTGTAATGGGTTCGCCAGTCGGTCAAAGATGGGTCGGATGGGTTTCAAAGTTGTTTAGTTGGCACCTTGTTTAAATTAATGCTAATTTTTGTGCATTTTATATCTGAGATATGTTTGATGTGATCAAGCCTATCTATGGATGAATTTTTTTTTACGTTGTGGAGGACTGGCGTATAGGTGCACACCATATAAAGTTGACACCCCCAAATTAATAAATGGCACATATAAAAGATACAATTGTTGCAGGTCTGAATTTATGAATATAGACATATACATACACATACACATAGACATAGACATAGACATAAGTGAATTAAACACGACTGTAGAGAAGTATAGGAAAAGGCAGCGAGTGATAAATGTGACGCAGTGGATTGTTAGGGTGGCTAACTGAGAGAAGTAGACGTGGCAAGGTTGTCCACTTAAGACCTCTTCACACATCTATACACACACACATTTACATATAGACATACACATTCACACATACACATTTACATATACAAATACATATTTACATATAGACATAAATATAGACATAGACATACACATACACATAGACATACACATACACATACACATACACATAAACATATACATACACATATACATACACATAGACATAGACATACACATACACATACACATATACATATTTACATATCCATACAGATTTACATAGACATAAACATACACATATTCATAGATATATTTACACATATACATAGATTTACATACACACATACATAGACATAAACATATACATATTCAAATACAAAGCTAAGGTAATCTATAAACATATACATAAACATAAACATATGTATATGTATATGAATATGTCTATACATATGCATATATATATAAGTAAGATGCAAAGACCTTAAGCATATACAAGTTGGATACACTTCATCATGTTTGGCTGCCAGCGTGTAATTGTTTTGTTTCAAAATAATTACAATTATGTGTGCATTTTATATCTGATATACATATCCATATGTCTATGTATATGTGTATGTATATGTCTATGTATCTGTCTATGTATATGTCTATGTCTATGTATATGTCTATGCCTATGTATTTGTCTATGTCTATGTTGATGAAGCAAAACCTAAAAAAAATAGAATAGCCCCCATATATTTCTAAGACTCAAAATTAAGGTACAATAATTGGATGACTAATATGATGGAAAATAACCAATGGCACCTAAGAAAAGATAGAAAAAATTGCATTACAGACTTATTGAAGGATATGGGTTTTTTTTTCATTTAAATGTTATTGGTCCACGTGGCCTGCCATGTGGGACAGTGTGATTTTGGGTGCATGCATATCGGCTCCTCTCCCCTAATACGTAAGCGGGGGCCGTAATGTGCAATGGGACATGTGCTCGTTGGGGCCCAGACCTATACGCTGGTCCTCCACAACGTAAGGTTAATTTCATCCATAGATAGGCTTGATCACATCAAACATAAATCAGATATAAAATTGATGGAGCATTACCCAAAATCAGAATCAATGATAATGCAAAACCTATGAGAAAACAATAAGGAGAGTGAATGATAATGCATAACCTGTGAGATTACGATAAGCAAAGTGAATGATAATGCAAAACATATTGAAAAGAGATATGATGTAATATAAGCTAGACAATTATTTGAGTTTTGCTTCCCCTTTGACATCAAATAGTTTCTTATTTTTTGTAGTTAGGATATTGTTTTCACTATGTACCTGAGGTAGAGGATTAGTTGGTTGATTGTGATAATGAATTTTAGGTGAGAATAAGAGATTGGATGAGACTATCATTAACACATGTTATAATGTTTAATCTAAATTGGGATACCCAAGGCATGAGTAAGGATGAGTCTGATTCAATGGATAAAATATACTTCGATCATGTATAGATGATGTTCATTCTTGCTATCAATTTGAATTATAAGAATGTTAAACAAACATAAATGGGAGAACAATAGTTGCACTAAAGAGGAAAAACAGAATGGATACTAAAAGGACAACGTAGAAATAATATTCTAAGGAAAAAAACTATAGATAGGATCCTCTTCATAGCTTTTATTTCTACAACATATGAGAATTGAAACCTATATGCTATGAGATCATATCCTTCTTTAATGAATCTCTAGTGGCCCTTATGGTTTATTGGGGCTTTGTGGTCCTATTCATGTTATACTATCACATCCCTAATTATAATTGAAACAAATCAAACAATGATATAAAGTGTAATAGAAAATTGAGACATGTAAGATTGATTCTAATGGATGAACAAACTAACCATCCATCTATACCATACCATTGTTCGAAGTTATATATACATTTGATAATGTTGTATGAAATTATATTTTAGTATCTATATGAGAAATGGTTATAGCATAAGTAGGAGTCAACCATCATCATAGTTAGCTGTAAGGGAGAGGGGCCGATATTTAAAGTCACTTTAATTGAACAACAAACAAAACGTACATCCAATTAGGTTGTATATATACACATATACATATATGCATATGTATATGTAAACGTATATATGCATATGCAATGCATTTTGAATGGAGAGTGTAAGGAATGGAAGGTACAATGCATAGCTTAAGGGAGAGTGTAAGGGTGTTCTTCTTTCAAATTATGCATGTTCCATCCATTCGCTACACTCTACATCTAAAACAACTTCATTTTTTGTTTGCATATGCATATGTACATATGCATATATGTATATATAATTGCATATGTATATGTATGCACATACATATGCATATATTGCATATGCATATACATATACATATCAAATATTGATAAAAAGTGTAAGAACAAAATCATACATGTAAGATTGAGTGTAACTGATGAACAGAGAAACCATTAATGCCATCATGAATAGTAGTTTGGTATATCTTAGGCAGATTAGACTTATTTCACCATAAGTCCACAATTGTAAATCTTATATCCTGAGGTGATGAAGGGCAGGTTTGCAAGGAAACAAAAATTGCATGTTATAGTATGACATCAAGAAATCATACTCTTAGAAATAATTGAATGATACAAACTGAAACAACAATGTTATAACAGAGCTATCAAGAAGAACAAATTGAATAAGGATGAGTCTGATTCAATGGATAAAATATACTTCGATCATGTATAAATGATGTTCATTCTTCCTATCAATTTGAATAATAAGAATGTTAAACAAACATAGATGGGGGAACAATAGTTGCACTAAAGAGGAAAAACGGAATGGATACTAAAAGGACATTGACTTGCAATTCAATGGAGTTCTTGAAGTGTTCCATTGCAGGTATTGCATATGGTGGAGGTTTGACAGAAGTGTAAATAGCAATGACATAGACATAGACATACACATAAACATACACATAGTCAGATACGCAAAGACATACACGTACACATAGTCACATACACATAAACATACACAGTCACATAGACATAGACATAGACACATACACATAGTCACATACACAAAGACATAGACATACACATAGTCACATACACATAGACATACACATAGACATAGTCACATACACATACACATACACATACACATACACAGACATACACATAGACATACAGATACACATAGAAATACACATAGACATAGATGTACACATAGTCACATACACATAAACATACACATAGACATACACACAGTCACATACACATAGACATAGACATAGACATAGACATACAAATAGACATAGACATAGACATACACATAGTCACATACACATAAACATACACATAGTCACATAGACAAAGACAGAGACATACACCTAGTCACATACACATAAACATACACCTAGTCACATGCACATGCACATGCGGAACGTATGAGAATACGAGAAGTAGAGTGAATGATAATGCAGAACCTATGAGAAAACGATAAGCAGAGTGAATGACAATGCAGAACCTGTGAGATTATGCTAAACAGAGTCACTGATAAGGCATAACGTATGAGAATATGAGAAGCAGAGTGAATGATAATGCAGAACCTATGAGAAAACGATAAGCATAGTGAATGATAATGTAGAACCTGTGAGATTATGCTAAGCAGAGTCAATGATAATGCAGAACGTATGAGAATACGAGAAGCAGAGTGAATCATAATGCAGAACCTATGAGAAAACAACAAGCAGAGTGAATGATAATGCAGAACCTATGAGATTATGCTAAGCAGAGTGAATGATAATGCAGAACCTATGAGAAAACGATAAGCATAGTGAATGATAATGCAGAACCTGTGAGATTATGCTAAGCAGAGTCAATGATAATGCAAAACATATGAGAATACGAGAAGCAGAGTGAATCATAATGCAGAACCTATGAGAAAACGACAAACAGTGTGAATGATAATACAGAACCTATGAGATTATGCTAAGCAGAGTGAATGATAATGCAGAACCTGTGAGAATACGATTTGCAAAGTCAATGTCAATGCAAATCCTATGAGAATAGGATAACCCAAAACTATGACTATAAAACTTGCAAAATAAACCCTACCGAAACATAAACGGTAAAGTATGCATGCTATATTCTCAAAATAAACCCTACTGAAAGAGAAATGAGGTAAATATGAGCATAATATTTGCAATATAAACCCTACAGAGCAAAACCCATATAAACAACTTGAATTATTACATGTCGAAAGAAGAAAACAACCAACTGCATTAATATATTTAATATAAATAGAGAGATGCTTGAACAAAAGATTAATTTCCAAAGATTTAGTGTGTTTATGAACACAAATAATGCAGTGTTCATAAACACTCAACTTCAACAAAATAAACGAAATCTGCAACACCAAAAAACATATAAAACAAAGCGAAATTGCAAACCAAACACAAACAAAAGAACAATGGCCAGCCTTAGTGAGCAAGCTCACCTGGGTCAAACACGCGACAAACCCCTTTGTTGCTTGTGGTGACCTTCATGGCGGCGAGGAACCTGTTCATGGCAACAAGGAAGCCATTTGTTGCTTGCATGGCGGACGTAGAGTTGCTGGCGACGTTCGGTAAGTGGCGTCTACCCGTCTCTGTATCGGCTTCTACTCAGACAGTATATGGTCTCTGAGCATTGCAGGTTGTGGTGAGAGTGCGAAGGTTTCAGACGACGAAACAAGCAGGTACCGGCGAAGAAGTGAAGATGGAATGTTTCCTCGGGAAAATGAAAGGTTGGTTGAATGGCGAGAAGAGCGAGGCATTGGGAGCATTCAATGCAGTTCGCTTCGGAATAAACGCGGGGTGGTGTGGAGCTTACGAGAGGTGGCAGCATTTATTTGAGACTGTAGATAGGAATAGGAAGTGGCGGCGAGTGATAAATGCTCAGTAGTGGATTGTTATGGTGGCGGACTGGGAGGAGTTGGCGTGGCAACTCTATCACCTTCGGATGTTGAGCCACATAGGTAGTGGCACCCGAGGTGCATCTGTATCCGTCGATGGGTCTTTTTTTCATTTTTTTCGATGCGTGGAAAAAATTGGACCTTTCACGTGGCAAATTTAAACAAAAAAAAATTAAAATAATAATTTATTGTTTAATTAGCCTTTTTCTATAATGGGTTTTTTTTTTAAAATGCTATTGGTCCACGTGGCCTACCAACTAGACCGTGCAGTTTTGGGTGCTTATGTATCGGTTCCTCTCCCCTAACAACCTTCACAATAGCCACCTCGACCATGTTTAGAAATGACGCCACACTCATCCCCTTTTCTAGGAACAAGTGCCTACTCCTCTCCTTCCAAATCTCTCATGCAAGAATAGGCAGACTCACCACCCAAAAACAAGAATATGTTGCCCTCTTCTTCAATAGAGGCCATGATTTTAAGAGAGCTAGGATGTCATTTAGGAGGGTGCTTGCCCAACCTAGTTTTGTACATAGGCATGTGCAAAGGGGCAGCCTCAAAGTAGGTGGTTTTCACACTCCTCTGACTTGCACAGGACACATTGGGAGGGTCCAAAGAACCCCATCTTCTTGAACCTCCCTGTTGTTAAAATCTTTCCTTGCAGAGCTAGCCACGAGAATGCACCAGCCTTCTGCAAACCCTGGCTATGCCAACAAAGCTGCCACGGTAAGGAAGTTTTCTCCTCCATTCTGACTAGGGAAGCATAATGCTCCTTGGTGTTGTATTGACCCGAATTGGCAACTGCCCAGTCTAACCTATTTGTGCCTTCCCTCAAAAGAATGGTCCTACCTTTTAGAATAGATTGTGATCAGCTAACTTCATCCTAAGGAAGATTAAAGCAATTGAAGTCCTTCCAGCTCCAACTAAACACCCCACCTGAGGACCTTTCTTCCAAATAGTCACTTATATGCTCTCCCCAAAGCTGATTTAGATGAGCTTTGTTTTGTTGAGCATCTAACAAGCTATCCAAAATAGGATGTCCACTCCAAGAATATTCCCAAAATAATGTTGTCTTGCCATCGTGGATGTCCGATGAGATGTGCTCTAGTATCAAGGGGCGACATTCTTTCAAGAAATTTCAGATCCTTTAGCCATTGGGTAGGGAACTGGCAGAAAGAATCCCACATTTCTCGACACTTCCTAAGTTTTTATTTTACAAGATTATGACCCACTTTGCTTCGTTGTTCACATCCATCTTCCAAACTAACTTGGCCCCCAAGGCCTTATTTTTCTTTAAGATATCTTTCAGTCCCATACCCCCATGCTCTTTTTCCTTACATATTTTTCCCAAGCTATGAATGCATACTTGTTTTTCTCTGTGTTGCCTTTTTAGAAGAAATTTCTCATTAGTTGATTTAAAGTTTGATGAATACCTTTGGGCAAAGCAAAGCAAAATAGAAAATAAATTGGAAGAGCAGCAATAACTGCTTTGAGCATCACCAAGCTACCAGCCCGGGAGAGCCAGTTCCCCTTCCAAGAGGACATTTGATTACTGACTTTATTGACCAATGGATCCCATAGTTTGCAGCTGCCTGAACCTTAAATCATGAGAGGCATAATCAGGTAAGTGCAACGGAGGTCACCTTTCCTGAATTTAAATAAGAATTTCTTGCTCTAACCTCCTAGGTGCATGAAATAAATAGACCTTTGATTTTGCCTCTCAGCTCTTGGCCAGAGGTGGCCATATTTGGTCCAAAATAGCTTTGAAATTTTATGCCTCATTTCTACTTGTTGCCTCAAACAACATAGTGTCATCAGCAAACTGTTGATGTGTAGTGATTTGAATTCCTCTCAAATTTCCACTGAACACAACCAACTTTATTACTCTCCCAAGAGCCTTCACCATAATTATGAACAAAAAAGGGGAAAGCGGACCCCTCTGCCTTAACCCCCTAGAAGCATCGAAGTAGCCTTCCGGAGAACCATTCACAAAAATTGAAAAGCTTGGGCTAGAAATGCAGTTGTAGATCCAACTTATCCATCGCACCTTAAAGCCAAAAGCTGCCAACACTTTATAGAGGAATCTCCAATCCACCTGTCATAAGCCTTCTTAATGTCTAATTTTAGAATCATGCATTGCTTTTTACTTCTTTGAATGGAACGAATTGCTTCTTGTGCAATGATTACTCCTTCAAGAATCGACCTACCAGGCACAAACCTCGTTTGCATCTCTGGTAGAATCAATTTCAGTCAGAGAATCAACTTTAGCCATGATTTTGTAGACTGTGTTGCAAAGGGCAATGGGTCTAAATTCATCCAGCAAAACAGGCTTCTCCTTTTTTGGAATCAGTGCTATGAAGGTATTGTTTAACTCTTGTAAAACTTGGTATGAGGCTCTCAAGTCTTCGATTGCAATGACAACATCATTACCCACAGTATTCCAACACTTTTGGAAAAGTCTAGTGGAAAATCCATCTAGCTCTGGTGCTTTGTCAGGGTGGAGTTGAAAACCAACAGTTTTGATTTCCTCTGCAGTGAATCTGCTAATTAAAAACTTATTTTGATCTTCATCTACAATCCTAGGGATGAACTCCAACAGTTGTTTTTGTGGGATCAGATTTGAGCCTTCAACATTGTTGAGCAGTTTGTCAAAGAAAGATATCGCTGCCCTCACAATCTCTTCGGGCTCTTCAATCATAGTCTCGTCCTCCTTTCGAATGCTCTGTGATTCTATTTAACAAGCTTTGTGCTTTGGTACAGTTGTCGAAATACTTTGTGTTCCTGTCACCTTTTGAAACCCATACTTCCCTCTATTTGTGCCTCCAAAAAACTTCTTCCTTGGACTGTACTTCCTCTGTACTTCCTCATAATATTTCAGCAATTCCTTCTCCCTCATAAACCGAGCATTGTCCATGCCACAAGTAAGCACTTCTTCATTCAAATTCCTTAGTTCTTCTTCCGACTTCTTTTTCTCTTCAAAAATGTCTTTAAATTGTGTTTTGCTCCATGCTTTTAATTGCTATTTTAGTAATTTCAACTTTGATGTCAGGCAGAACATCTTTGAACCCTCTATCCCCCACTCTTTCCACCAACTGTCCACTAGCCCTATAAAGTTTTCATCCTTAAACCACATATTTTCAAATTTGAACGGGCATCAATGTGGTCTTTTGTCCCCAATAATTTCCAGTTTGATGGGATAATGATCTGAGCCGGATTGGGGAAGAATGTTGCCCTCAAAATTAAAAGGGAAAGTGCCTAGGTCTCCCTTGCACAAGAAGCGATCAAGCTTTTCGGCTACGTGACTAAAACCAAGCCTCCTCTTTGTCCAAGTGAAGCTACCATTCGTCATTTGTATTTCCAATAGCTGATAGCCCCCCACAAACTCCTCAAAATCCCTTTGAGATAGATAATTTCTTTGTACTCCCCCCAACTTATCCTCACTGTGTAAAATGGTTGAAATCACCCCCTAGGATGTAAGAAGTAGATGTATCCAGAAGGAGGAAGTTGCCAAGTTCCAGCCATAAATATGTTTTCTTTGTGCAACTTGAGGGACCATAAACATTTATTAAGGTAAAAACCAAATTTGCAAAGATACTTCTTACCCTGCAGGCCAGCTAATTGTCGTTTTCCGCCACCTTCTCCAAATGAACGCCTTGAGGTCTCCAAAGCATTGCTAAACCTCCTGAGGCCCCATTTGATTCCATGAACTCCCCATTCCAAACTTTGCATTTCTTTTTGAACATGTTTGCTTCTGAATTTTTTAATTTGGATTCTTGCATCTCCATGAAGCACCACAACAGGCGCTATTTGTTAGGGGCATTTAAGCCCCTAGCATTCCAGGAAATGACCCTCATTGTTCCTCAGGAAGGGTAGTTCACTTCCCTGATCTAAGCAACATGGTAGTGATTTTCACTTGACCCTCTACTTCCCCATTGATGGCCCTGTTTTCCTTATTTGGCTTCCTTCCCCTAGATTTGCCTTCGCCATAGTTTGGGGACTGTCTTGCAACATCCTTCTGTTATATACCCAATTTGCCTTGGGTTCGGGTGGGTGTGTCTTGAATTAGGTTTTCTTTTGGAGGTTCTGCCTCCCCCCAGATCGCTACTTCTTTTAGCTCCCCTTCGTCCAGAAACTCATCATCCAAGGTATCCTTGGAATAAAACCCTACCCCTTCCATTGATAATGTCTTATCAAACATTATGCTCCGCTTTGTTTCTAGAGTAGAACAAATGACCAAAAAAAGGCTGCATGATAAGAATTGGATGCTTACCTTATCCCCCCATCCACTTTTCCACCATTCCACCGTTTTTTTCTGCTGAGCAGCCAACACCTTCCCATTTTGCAAAAAAGGCTCTCTCCCTCAACATGGCCTTGGATCTCGCACTGACTTGCTGGTATTTTGCAGTTCTGCTTTAGAGGCGAGTTTGCGATCCCTTTCCCAATCTTCCCGCGGCCATAATTTACACCCCTTTGGGCCTGGGCATCCATCCGACTCTTCTTGGAGAAGACTGATTGTCCTCTCCCCCAAACGGATCATGTTCCCTCCCGTTGCACATGGCGGAATTGAAGCTTCCCTTTTTGCCAATTGGTTTATGCTCCCATGGCTCTTTTTCCCAAAACTGCCCCGCCCTATTGATCCAATGCGAGGCCAAGAGCCCTCTGGTTTTTTACCCTAACCGACCATACCCCTGCCATTTGACACTCTCTCCACTTGTCTCCTATTCAACGGGCCTCTAGGTCAAAACTACTTTTCCCGACCACGAGGAGAGGGCTTCCTCGACCCCCGCCGATCTACACCAAGAACTCGCCAATGCTTCTGAACATCTTGAAAACCTCTAATTGTTTGCATGTGACCAAAACTGATTAGGTTGCTCCCTCTTGAAGCCCATGAAAGAGTTCTTCCTCGAATCAACTCTCCTGCTCTAGAAATCCCCACCCTTGCCGATAAAATCAATTCGGCCTTTATTGTGAGCCAGTTCTGAGAGCTCGGAATCGACAGCATCTGTCCATGCTCCAATTCGACGCTCCACCCCCGCCATTTCTTCACTAAATAATTTAAATATTTAAAAATATATATATTATTATAATTTTTTTATGATATTAGATTTATATAAAAGCATTAAATTAAATAAAAAGAAAATTATACATAAAAATATAATTATATTTTTCATTCAAATTTTAAATCAATTTATTCCAACTTGATTCTCCATTTGCCTTTTTCAAAATTCACCTTTATTTATTATATTTTCTTGATTCTTTGAAAGATATTATTTTATTTATTTTTCTAATATTTAATTTTAAAATATTTCTCAAAATAAATAAAAAATGTTCCTTAAAATATTATCTAAAATAAAATCAAATCAAATATTTTAATCTTTAACCTCTATTATAAAAATAAGATAACTGTTTTATTTTAATTTTCTAATAATTATAATAAGAAAAAACAATTATTTTCTTCTTATATATTGTTTTTATTTTATTTTAAACTTTAGATATTATAAATTTTATTTTAATAATTATTTATATTTTATATTTTAATATTTATTATTATTTTTCAATTACCATTATATTTTTTAATTCATTCATTAATTATTGTTATAATTATTTATTATTTTCAATTATTATTTACATCTAATTAATAATTATGAATAATATATCTTTTATATATAGATATTTATTGAAATCATATACAATACAACTGAATACAACACCACACTGTTTAATATCATATCCAATTAGTAATTTTAAAAATATTAAAAAATTATAGAAATAATTAAAAATAAAAGATTATATATACATACACATATTGTAATGCCTGGTACATGAATTTCTATTTCAGAAAATTATGTAGTAAATGAAGGAATAATAATAAATGAATTTAAATCTCTGTATAGGAAGTCAATATCTACTTCAAGAAAAAATAGGAAGTCAATATGTGTACATATTCACAGGATAGAGAAAAGGAGATCTAGTAAATGCTAGAGGAGTTTCTTGTGGGATAAGTATATGTTCACAGACAAATCTCTCCAATGCCTTTAGTCAAACTTGAAACTTGTAGAAGGCTGATTTGAAGGATCAAACTCTTTTGTATCTACAGCAGGATATGTTGCATTTTCATCCTTTTCATCAGAAGCTAGGTAGTTCTCAAGGATCCTGGCAGATATCTCATTAATATTGCTATTTTCATGTTCCTGAAGTGCTTCAATTCTGTCCAATCCACCAACATCCTTAAGCAAAATCACATAATTATCACCGTTTCCTCCATTATCACCAACTCTCAATATATTCTCCAGACCCTCCAGGCATTTTGTTACAATTTTCGAGTCTGTAATGTTGGAGATTGTCCAACAAGCCTCCTTTATAATGGATTTTCTGTTCTCATAAGTGATAAATGGGAGGAGACATGGAAGCGCTCCATTGTCGATAACATACTAGATCACAAAATGCCAACGTATTAAGTAAAGAAAATGACAATATATAAACATCCATGAAGGGTTAAACAAGAAATGAGAAAGTATGGAATACCTCAGTTTGTATATCATTGCCACTGACCAAATTGCCTATAGTCTTCAAGGAAGCTATGACAGCTGTTGAACGATGCCTACCAGAAAATAAATTACATTCTTCTAAGATGTGAGATCAGATGCATTTGCACTTATTGCTACAAGAAAAACAGTCTGCTAGTGCATGTTCAGTTGTGAGATCTATTTCCTTCAATGGTACTGCTAAAATAAATAATTACATTACATTTAAGTTAAGTGAGAAAAATCTTGACTGTGCTAACTAAAAATAGGTTAGTCTCATTCTGGGTACAACTAATTTCTTTTGTTATGCTACTTTCCTTTAGTGAAAGTAGCAATCAATATGATTAACAATTGAACCTCATTCATGATATAATCAGCAAAGGAGTACCTGAATTGTTTAAAAAAAGTATAACTAAGGAGGAAATAGAGTAAATGAAATAAATTAGTCCATTTGCATGTGTCCTATACCATTTTTCGGAGCAGCCTTTACTTAAGTCACTACTACTATTATGAAATTCTCAAGAAATTTCCTATTAACTAGAGAACTAACCTTAAAATTTGGAGAAGCCTTTCACAGACACCAGCTTCAATAACAGCATCAATATCATTAATGTCTCCATGAGATATACATGAAAGAGCCCAGCAAGCATCTGCCAATATATCTTCATCAGCGATGTGAAGAAGCTGCTTCAGAATTGGAAGGGCAGCCTTTACCTACAAAGAAATACAGGAAGCCTTCAGACCTGTACCTCATTTAAATGCTTGTAAGAGTGAGAAAGAGGGAAAATAAAATCTTCAAAAACCAAAAATGAGTTTATCTATGATCCTCTGTATTCAACATCAAATATCTTCCATTTTCCAAAGTGACTTAAATAAAGGCAACTTGCTACTAAGGGACTTTTGCAGCAATTGCACTGTTCTCATTTGTTCATAGAACTGAATTACTGAAATTAATCTTCTGCTTCAAGTAAATAAATCTTGGTACAAATCAGTGTCTAAATTGCTTTCTGCAGCTTGAGTTTGATACCCACTAGACATGATACAGAGTAATACATTGCTAATACTGAGAGACATACAAACAAATTCATTAAACCAAAAAACCACAGTCTATAGTGTGTATAGTTTACCTGCTCATAAGGAGGATTCGGCTTGTCATGGCAAAAATTTGCCAGGGCCCATGTTGCATTCTTCAGCATTGCAAGTTTGGGTTTCTCATTGAACAGGGTGAGCAAATTTTTCATACCTCCATTACCGAGTACAATGTCCCTGAATTTGGGAGAATCTCCAGCAATATTGCCTAAACCCCAGGTAACCTGTAGTGCATAGCAATACACAAATACAAGTAGAAACTCTATAAAGAAGATGAGATTAATAAAACTTAATAGAAAATTCTGACCAAGAAAGACATTGTCCATTATTTGCTCACGCAGTTCGTCGTTGGGATTGCACAGAAGCTCAATAAACAGAGGAACTGCACCACTCTCAACTACAGCACTTGTCTGTTTTGATGTCCCGGATGCAATATTTGTTAAAACCCAAGCTGCCTCATACTGTAATAGAAATAGGGACAAGAACATTAAGACTGGCACCCTCCAACTCTACATAGGAAGTAGCATTAAAATTTAAATTTAAACAAGAGCCCAAAAGTAAAAGGACCCCAACCGAAGGGGTTTACTGGAAATGACTGTTAAAATTTAGAAATGTTGAACAACAATTCAATTTATGATAAGCATCTTCCTATGACTATATTAATGCAGTTTTCCATAATTAGTAAACTAAAGCATTTACAGTACTAAAAGTGCCATACTTCCAGTGAGTTGTAAAATTGTACACAATTCTTACCTGAAGTTGGGGTGCATCCATCGTTTTCAGAAAATTAGCAAAATAAGGCACAACTCCCATCTTGATAATTTCATCAATCGGCGGATCTTCCTCTGTACAATAAGCATCTTAAGAAATCCATTATAGTTCCCTTCCATATGTAGATGTAGATCAAACAAATGGTGCAGAAATTTATTAACCTACCAGAATATAATTTTCGGAATTGGATGGTAGCGTCTAGGTGTGCTGCTACGTTTTGGGACATAATTGCAGTTGCCCATAATGATAAAGTTTCCAACTGATGAAAAAAATTTGATATAATTGGAGAAAAACATGACGTATAGAATTAATGAATTAGATTTCAAAGAAAGATTCATAAATTCAGTGGCAACACAAAATCATGAAGAAGATTGAAAAAAAAACAGCAGCAAGGGAAATCTATTCAACAACATTTTCTTATCTTTAGGATCATTTTTATAATAACCTGAAAACCCTAACGAAGCATATAGAATTTCAATAGCAATCTTGAAAAAGATAGAAGATATCTTTGAATGCAATGCGGAAACAACTGAACAATTTACAATAAAGATTAGAAAGACAATCTTCTAAGGTAACGGAATGGATGAAGCATTGTAAAATCAACTCCATGATCACTGATTGGAAAACATAAAAGTATCATTTAAAAAATCAATCCACCGAAAGAGAAAATCCAAGTAAAATCCCAGTGCCACAAAACCATTAAATGGTCAATGAAGACCTAAAACAATCCATAGTCCATATATTCACCAGAAATTTCAGCTCCAAGTTAGCAGATTACAACAATTCTAATCTCATCATTTTGTTCAGTTTTATAAACCAACCAGAGAAAAGCTGTAAAAGCTTAATCCATAATTGATTCCAATTAATCAAACCAAATTTAAAATCTCCATACCGTCAATTCCATTTTTTCTTTATGGCTTTTTCTGACCGGTTCATCCCTCAACATTCATTCTTAACAGATTGAAAAAGTAAACCCCGTCAAAAGCATCAAATACCCATCAATCTTAACACTAACTGAAGGAAATTAACTCGTATATATTTAACCTCTGAAAAGACCTATCAATTGGGATCTCACAGAAATTCATTGAGCCAGAGTCGACTTCAAGAATGTCGAATCAAGAAACATAAACTAGTTCTAAAAAACAGATTAAAATATGCAAGGGCAGGTGACCCAAATTAACAAGCATAGAAAAAGTGAATTCAGTAAAATTAGAAAGGCATGTTCTGTATGACCATAGCTTACAAGCACCTCTCTCTTGTTCTTGCGTATCTCAACCATGTTCTCCTCCTTGTCCACAGACACCTTGTTCTCTGTCTTCTTTCTTTTGTCCATCCTTCCACTCGGCGTTAGAGACATGTTTATTCAACGCTAAATTCCACAAAAGTTGTAGATTTCAAAGCAGATGAAATGAATTCCAACTGGAAATGAAAAATCTGTAAGGAGAACTCTTTTGACAAAGAGGACAAGTTCGCTTATAAAGATTAAATTTCAGTCGATGAAAATGGCGCTGAGGATTGGATATTTTTCCCACAAATAATAGAAACAAAGTTTGAAAAAGTAGCCGTTGCTACTAAAAATAAGTTTCCATTAGTTGTATATTTTTATTTTAATAATTTATATACCTAGGGGAGAGGGGTCGAAACGTGCACATCTTAAGTTCGAAGGTTCACGTGAAGTGTCATGTGGACCTCTATTTTTTTGAAAAACCAAATCTATAGTCATGTTTAATGTGCATCCCTTTCCACCTCCACAAGTTGTGTGGCACAGTGTTTGAAGTGGACATTGTGGCCACGTTGCAATTTTACAATCTGCCACCCTTTAAGTCTAGTTGCTCGCATTAATTGCCCATTGGCTCTACCAATTATTCTATAGTCATGTTTAATGTGCATCCCTTCCCATTACTTCCACGACATGTTGTGCAAATTCTCAACAGTAATGCATTGAATGCTCTTGCTATCTCGCACAACTCGCCAACTTTCTCCCCTTTCAATCTACCATCTTCTCAATTGTTCTTCATAAACAAGCCCAAATATGTTCACTTAAGGTCTTTGCGACTTCAATCCTACCACCACTACATATTATGCTCGAATACCAATTTTGGATACATGTTTTTCCACTTATTGTTACGCTCTGATAAAGCTATCCCTTCTAGCTCAGCCATGCAATCTCCCACATTCTTCGATGCCATTGCAGGGAAGAAACACATGTAGGTAAACCCACTTTTTCGATGTGCATTTGATTACTTTGGTTTGCTATCTTCATTTTCTCAAAGAAAGTTGGTTTCCTGGTTTGCATATTGCCATTGTTGGAAGTGTCCACTTGTAGGCTCCAAAATCCCACTTTGACAAGGGTCTGTGCAAGATTAGGGGGTCCAAAAAGTGGTGATGTGAAAAAAGGCGTTTTTAACATGTCCAAAAACGCGAAATTCAAGCCTTTGACTTTTTGCAGGCTAAGGTACAATATCCATTTTGGTTTGGTAATACCAAATCAAAATGGATATTAGTTACGGGCTTGACTGATTTTATATATTATAATATTTTTTAAATATATTTATCCTATACGCATTAAATTAAAAAATATTATAATAATGTTTATTTATTTAATATTAAATCATAATATATTTTATTATAATATTTATATACTATTAAATATTATATTAAATTTATAATACTTAATGATTATATTATATTATTATATAGTAATAAAATATTATATAATAATATGATAGAATTTATATATTATTATATAATATAATATAATATAACATATATAATTATTATAGAATATAATATATAATATAGTATATATAATTATTATAGAATATTATATTTAATATAATATATATGTTATAAATAATATAATTAATATAATATAATGTATACTATATCATAATATAATGTATATTATATATTATATTAGTTTTCTAGATTAATATTAATATTGGGAGCTAGCCCCTCTCGTAGCACTTATCAAAAAAAAAAAGATTATATATTATATTATATTTTTATATTATACATTTGAGAGCTCGTATTATATAATATATTATTTTATAATAATATAATATTCTATAATATAATATATATTATAATATAACATATAACATTATAATATATATTATATTATATTATTATAATACAATATATTGTATTATATAATAATATATATTATATTATATTATAATATATATATTATGTATAAGTGCTATCAGGAAGGGGATAACGCTCGAATACATAAAATTTTGCATACATAGAATGCCCGAGTGGGCTACCACACTTGGTTACTAATTGACTACTAGACCCTGATTGGTAGAACCCTTGGCAAAATTTGCCATACATGGCATATGGTTGGCCGTTGTATCTTTACCTGCTTAGATATTGGAAGATGATAGCCAGGTTGCATCCTATTCCCACCATCCTATCACGAGCGGCCTTGTTGCGGTACTCAGAGCTCGATTTCATGAACCTGGCAAATGCATCCAGGTTTGAGTTCCTTACTCCTTCCCTAAATACTTCCTAGGCATTCTCTAAAAACGTTGTACAGAGATTGGTCTGCGTCTTCGTCTCTTCGTCCTCATCCGACTCGGCTTCCTCTGTGAAAAAGAATCTAAGTGTGCTTACCAGGCCATCTGATGGTTGCTCTAGAGCGACATTTGCTACTGCATGGACATTGACCTCGACCACAAGCCTGCCACTAACTTCCACCATTCTCTCTCTAGAGCCTAGGATGTCGACCAACATCCCCACCACCACTTCGTATACTTTCCCATCACACTAGTACCTGATCTCTGGGAGTGCCAACCGAGCTACATTAATAATCTCCCACTGCACTGATGCCAAATTGACTAGGAAAAGCCTATGACATTGCACCGCGGTGGCCTCCACCTTGCATTGATAGCTGATCCCAAAGCAATGTACCATTATCACAATCACACCCTGTTTCAAGCCACCATATGAATGGGCGAATGCATCTACTCCTACGTGTATAAGTAGTATTCTTGGGCTCCAACAAACCACTAGCTATGCCCGAGGGAAATCTTGGTTGAATTTGCGTCATTTAGTGCACAAGTGGCAGGTATCCCCCTCACGAGCTCTAGGAAGTACCCATATGGGAACTTTGGATCTCCGCACTATCCCGAAGTAGGATTTCCTATAGACCTAGCCACTGGGCCGCAGAGGAATCCACACCCACCGATTCAGCTTGTTGTACCCTTGCATTAGCTAGCAAGTCCACGACTCGATTTTCTTCCCTATAAACATGTGCTATGGAGTAGTGTTTTAGTCTAACTAGGAGATCCTTGATTTTCCCGATCCAACTAGTGATTCTCCAATTTGGTGAATTTCCTGTTGTTACCGCTTATATGCATAGTTTGGAATCTCCTTCAATTTCAACCTCCTTAATTCCATTATTTAAGCATACCTCCAGCCCAATAGCCATTGCCTCCATCTCAGCTATGTTATTTGATTGGATGCCTAGATGTTTGGATGCCGCCCACACGCACTGCCTGACACTGTTCCTAATTATGCACCCCACACCAGCCAATCCAGGGTTACCTTTGGCCACATCGTCAAAGTTTAATTTTCATTTTAATCTAACTGGTTGAGACTAGCTTACCTCCTTTCTATTTACTTTTGTTAACTGGGATCCCACCAGTGGTCAATATTTGAGTTCATGCCACGTCTTCTATATTTCCTCATCCCACCTTATGAACTTTGCCTTTTTCCCCACTGTTATGCGGTTGTTGGCAGTTTCTAGAATGGCACATTTGATTTTTGTAATGAGAAGGTCGCAATCCAACGATTTTTCTTTGAAAATGCACTTGTTTTTTTCTTTCCATAGATGCCATACCACCATCGAGGGGGCTAAAACCCAAATGCCATACTAGTAGCCATTCTTGTTGAGAGTCTGCCAACTCTCCAGGAATTCCTTTAAATTATTATGCCTAGGGGTTTCCAAACCGAAGGCTCCTTGCAACCAATCCCAGCAGGCGGCAGCAAAGGGGCATGTTAGGAAGAGGTGGTCAACGTTTTCCTCCGCTCTTTTGCATAATACACATCTTGAGGGACCATCAATCCTGAACCTTTTTAGTCTTTCGCCTGTGAGGCATTGGTAATGGAGGGCTACCCATAGGAAAGCGCCAGCCTTGGGCTGCACTTCGTGTTTCCAACACAGAATCACCACCCAAGATTTGTCTTTGCATTGGGCCATTTGAATAGGGTAGCCTAGCTTGGCTGAGTATTCTCTTGATGTTGACCCGCACCAAATAATCGTGTCTTCCCCATTTTTTAACATTATCGACCTATTAGATAGTTCCTGTGCAATTGCTACTTGTAAGTCTAATGGAAGTGGCAATCTATCCACATCCTTCCAATTAGTTGATTTGTTTCCCAACTCATCGTTCATGATCACATAGTCTACCACCTTATCCCCAAATGTTTCCTGAAGACTGATCACATGTTGCCCTAGGTCAAAGTTTTTTAACAAACTTTGATGGTTGTTCTAGGAGTCGGTCCAAAATAGTGCTTTCCTACCATCCCCGATCTTCCATGATAGGCGAGAGGTAATTAAGGGCCTACATGATTTCATATAATTCCAAACAGCCGAGCCACTTTCTAGATGCACTGTAGTTAGTATTCTAGCTGGTTGCCCATAGTCTAGATATTTGCTTTGCATCACTCGACACCATTGTTTTTCCGGACTCTTGTAGATTTTCCATATTGCTTGGTACCCAATGCCAGGTTTTGAAGTCTGACCTTTCGCAGTCCTGCCCCACCATTGTCTTTTGGTTGACATTCCATTTCCTAGCCTATTAGCGAGATCCCTTTGACTTCTTTCGATCCTTCCCAAAGGAATTTTTTTAGAATCTTTTCCATCTCCTCCTCTGTCTTTGTCGGGGTTGCATAGCATGACATGGTGAAGATTGGTATGGCCGACAATATTGAGTTCGCCATGGTGATTCTTCCTGCTAGAGTAAGCCATGAGTGCTTCTAGGCCATTTCCTTGTTTCTGAATTTTTCAACTACCTCTTCCCAATGCATGGCCTTACAGGTCCCATCAAAGATCTTGACTCCTAGGAATTTGGCTGGCAACTTCCCAACTGGGAAGCCCAATATTGTAGAAATGGCATGTTGAAGGGATGACCTTGTGTTGAAAAATTAAATTCTCGACTTCTCTTTGTTCATTTGTTGACTTGATTGGGCTTCATAATCATCTAATACCTTCTTGATGCCTCTGCCTTCCCTTATACTTGCTTTGCCTAGCAGGTTGGTGTCATCGGCGAATTGGGTGTGAGTGATTGGTTCCACGTTGTAGGCAACCCTTATTCCAGACCATTCTATCTTCTAATAACTATTCTTGATTGCACAACCAAGGGATTCAACCATGATTATGAAGAGGAAAGGCGAGATGGGGTCACCTTGTCTTAGGTCATTGGTTGCTTCAAAGAAACCGTACATAGACTTGTTAACCGATACTGAGAAGCGAACTGTTGATATGCAAAATTTGACCAGTTCGCACCAGTGTGTATTGAAGCCTATTATTTATAAATTCTTCAAAAGGAAGCTCCATGATACCATGTCATATGCTTTGCGGACATCAAGTTTTATCAACATCCCCGCCGATTTTCTTGTTTTGAGTGAATGTGCTACTTCTAACAGGAGTAATATGTTATTTGAGATTTCTCTACCTGGGATGAACACGTTCTGTCCAGGTGACACAATATTTCCAATTACCAATTTGAGTCTGTTTGCCAACACTTTTGCGACTAACTTGTAAATCATATTGCATAATGAGATAGGTCTGTAGTCATTGAAGGAATTACACTCCTACTTCTTCAGGATCAGAATGATCACAGAGTTATTCATGTCTCTCATGAACCTTTTTGGTCTTCTGAAGTCTTCAACCAATTTCCACAGATCATCGCCCAAAAAGTTCCAGCATGTTTGAAATAATCTAGCCGGAAAGCCATCCGGCCTAGGGGCTTTATCTAGATGTAATTGGAAAAGAGTCACCTTCACTTCCTCTTTTGATACGACACTGCAGAGCATTTGGTTGTTAGCCTCACTTACTCTTCTGTTTATCTCTTTGAGGATGCTCCCTTCTGCTAGAGGTGTTCCTTGTTCACCGAGCAAATGTTTGAAGAACTCAACAACCGTTGATCCAACCTCTTTCAAGCCCCGGGCCAAATTCCCTTTTATGGATGTTATCTATTCAATCTTATTATAGGCCCTCTTGGCTAGCACTAATGCATGAAAAAATTTCAAGTTCGACTCGCCCGCATTTAGCTAGACCTCTCTTGATTTATCCCTCCAACAAATATCTTCCCTTTTAAGGAGCTCGACCAACTCAACATTCAACTCGTTTTCTTTTAGGAATTCATCATTCCCCATACCTTTATTAATTATTGTTTCATTGAGAGCTTCTAGTTCGCTTTCCACCTTGAATTTCTCCATGAAGATATTTTGAAAGCATTCCTTATTTTAACTTTTGAGCCTTTGTTTGATATACTGTATTTTTTTGACAATTTTAAAACTTATTGAGCCCCCAACTCTGACCTCCTTCCACCACTTCTCAATTAGGTTGACCAGGCTGCCATCCCGCCACCACATGTTTTGGAATTTAAAGCTTCCCCTTACCTCTTCAGGCCATCCCATAGTGCTTAATTCAACTAGGAAGTGATCAGAAATTGATACCGATAGAATAGTTGTTTGCATTTGTATACCCTGTGTAATCCAGCCTAGTGAGATTAGGAATCTATCAAGTCTTTCAGCAATTGCAGTGAAGTCTTTCCATTAGTTCATCCACATGAATAGATTGTTCATTATTGGGCAATCAATCACCCCAACATCTTCCACAAAATTCCAGAAATCTATGGTTGCTTGCGGAATATTACGAATACCACCATTCTTTTATGACATATCCAAAATGGCATTGAAGTCTCCACCAATTATTAAATTTTCCCTAAGGAAAGGCTAGGTGAAATCTAGCATTGATCCCCAAATGGCTACCTTCTCCTCTATTTTTGTCGGGCCATAGACGTTGATGGCTACATAATGCTTGTTTAGACCAAGATCGTAAACCTTCACTGCCAACCAATTTGTCGAACCACCAATTACCTCCACTATTACCAAAGCTTCTTTCCATAAAAATCCCAGACCACCAAATGCACCCAAGGCGTCCTGGAAGAATTCCTTCCATGGTTGACAATATTTGACAAACTTACTACCTTCTTCTCCTGATAGTTTTATTTCTTGCAAAAAGATTAACTCACTTGTGCTTTTCTGCAATTCCATGTGGTTATCCACATTCTTTCCCAAGGGAGGAATTTCCTCCCTAGGTACTCAAGAATTTGATGATGCTGGGATATTTCCTAGCCTCCGCTTCCTCTTCCCTTAATTGTTTGAATGATTTCCTTCCTCTGGAGTTACTCAATGTGTCGATTTTTTCCAAACCCAAGTGTTTAGAAGCCGATTGGGAGAAGCATATATCCTCAATGATATCTAATGCATCATCCATGTCCTTGGTCAAATCCAGATTGTTGCTAGCTTCTGAGGTTGCCACCTCACTATCTATATTCTTCCTATCATGACTCATTTCCAGATTCGAGGATTTGGACTGCAAGACCTCTCGAGGTTCTCCTGCTGCACCCTCTACAAATGTTTTCATTGCAAGCTCACTACTTTTTTCATCAATCACCGGTTTCTCCACTTTTCCTTCTCCACTTTCTGAAGGCCTAGGGGATGGTTCAATGCTGGGGGGTTCCTTTTCCTTAATATCATTATTTTGTCTTAAACCTGGTTTGCTTGAGTAAAACTCAGCCTCTACTTGGTTCTGAGCATTGCAATTAAGATAGAAATTTTTTAGAGACTCCAATTCCACCTCCTCCAACCACCGCGCCCCTTCCACTAGGAGGCAAATTTTATTGGGGATTGTGTCAATCGCTGCAAGCTTTAATCTAGCGTATTTGTAAAGATCACCTTCTAGTATGTCTATGTCAATTTCCATTAACGATCCCAACGATCTACCAATTTTCTCTAGTCTATCGTCGGCCCAGTATCCCATCGGGAGGTTGTAAAGCCTAATCCATACATGCAAATCATACCCAGCCTCATCTTTATTGGGTCAAAATTGTGACGCCATGGTTGCATATAGAGAGGAGAACCATTCATGAACCACATATCGCCTTGAGTACATCTGCCCATATCTTCCTCATTTGTAAAAACCACCACAAAGAAACCTTTTGGCAGAAATCTTACCAAGACTTTCGTATTCCAAATTTCTTTGATCCAATTATTGATGGTGACTCTATCTGGTTTTCCCCTGATGAAGCGGCATATGAACGAAAATTATTTTAATATGACCATGTCCAATTCGATTTCGTCTCCTACTTCAATCTCCAAGACTTCGCCTTCGGCCCCCAACTTGTCTCTATTTGGTTCCTTGGCTCAAAATTTCCTTCTTGGCTAATTGTCTTCCCACGCCCTATGTGTTGTTTTTTCCTATGTCTCCTGCACCTTTTTCTATCTGGTTGATTTAGATTTTTATTGTGAACCTACCTCAGACCTAGGGCATCAGGTTTTTCTAGTGCAACGTTTGTTCCATACTCATGTGTTTTTAAATCAGGGGTGTCATGCCTTGTCCAAGCAGGGGTGACGCTAGCTTCTTGATCTATTGCCTGCTTCCAATAATAGGGGTGACATCTATTTTCCCATTTTCCATTTGCAAAAACCCATTGGGGGCAATACTCCTGCCGAGTTTCTAATGCCTTATTTTCTTCCATCACATCCCCCCACTGCGGTTTGCTATTAATCTCATTTTTTGTTTGCCTGGCATTGCTCGCCAAGGGTGATTTGTTATTCCCTGCTTCTATGACTTTCACTGCAGCTCTCGCCTACGCTTCTGCGCACTTAATTACAGACCACGCCATATTTTTATTATAAAATATATTATATATTATATATTATAAATTATATATTATATAATATTATATATTATATTATATATTATATAATATTATATATTCTATTATATTATATTTTTATATGAAACATTTGATAAAATGTTGCCAAGGAATGAATATCCATTTTAACTGTGTTATAAATTAAAAACCAAAAAACCCACGACCTTACAATTAGGTGGTTGTGTGCGGCTTCCTCTCCTCTCCAACTTGAATATTTGTTCCTAGGCGATTATTTTGCTCAAAATCAGTCAAATTTCAAAGGTATGTTTAGATTTTTATATTTTTAGTCATAATATATTAATATATATTATATTTTAATAATATATATATTATATATTAATATATAATATATATTAATTTATATTGTTGTTCGTTCACCTATCAAAAACAATAAAAAATATCTATCTATAAAAACTATCCTTCTATAACGGATATCCATTATGCTTTCCACTTAACACACCCCAAGTTTGCATACCCGCAAGTCCACTCTCCCTCCCGCTCCCTCTCTTCCTCTCCCACTCTCTCTCTCCCTTTCACTCACTCTCTCCCTCTCTCCCTAAACCCTAAACCCTCCCCCCTCTCTCTCTCTCTCACACACACACACACTCTCCCTCTCTCCCTAAACCGTAAAACCTTCCTCTCTCCCTCTCTCCATAAACCCTAAACCCTCTCTCTCTCTGTCTCCCTCTCTCCCTCTCCCTCCCTCTCTCCCCCTCTCTCTCTCCCTAAACCCTAAACCCTCTCTCTCTCCCTCTCCCTCCCACTCTCCATCTTT